>JARYGA010006086.1:0-24877 GCA_030545235.1 Helianthus tuberosus
GAACACTCATCCCAAGAATTCCCAGGTAAGCACAACTGGTCTCGCGTCTGATGAGATGTATATGAAGTGCTTGCCTAGACAGAAAACCCAGAATACAGGCATTCACCCTTCCAGTTTGCACGTGTTCACATTATTTAAAACCCAAAACCTTGACGAGATTTTGAAAACTCAAAGGGGTTCAAAACCATATAATAGAGAGTTCAAAACCTTACAATAGAGGGTTCAAAACCTAGAAATCAATCATCCTAGAACAGATGATTAGTTTTCAAAGCGGTTTTGAAATTTATGTTCTTGTTGTGGTCGTCGCCTAAGGATAGGTGACGGTATTGTTTTATGACTAAACGCAAGTAAACTCGCGTTAGGGTCCTAAGAAGGTTATAGACTAGGTCAAAGCATTTCTAATAACCTAATTCCCTATAACCATTAGCTCTGATACCATCTTTTCTGTCACACCCCGACCACGTAGAACATACAAAACGTGGCGGAAACATCGGGGAGTGTTGTAACAGAATTAATGTTTCACAACCATGGAAATTAAAGTTTCGCTTTATTGATTAAAAGTGTTACAATGTCTTAACAAACAAAGAAATTACAACATAATTAACTAGTCTTGCATCTTTTATTTTCACTAAAGCCCAAGTCAGCCTATGTGTATCTTGATCATCTTATGCAACAGCTCCTGAAAAACACATGTGAAAATAGGTACGTCAGCATAAAAATGCCTGTGAGATACATAGGTTTTGTGAAAATAAGATTCATGACTTATGTTTGAGAAAATGTTTAGTCATGAACCTTGTTATTTGCTTTGTCTTTTAAACCATTTGAAAAATGATAAGATCAGATGATAAGTATAAATAAATGTAAGGTTAAATGAATAACCAAGTAAAATATGTTTGCATAAGATAAGTTGTTTATGAATCAATGTCTTGTGAAAAGTATGTTATTTGTATGAAATGTTCTATGTCTCAAACTGAAATGATTCAAATAACGTGACGACATGTAATACCATACAAACACTTATATATAGGAAGTACCAGCAGCGTATCCACCATGCTTGTATCATATTACACACGCATCGTTACTTAATCACTTAATCAAACCAAACCAAACAATGTAAAATGTTCATGTCAAGATGTAAATCATGTCAAAATGTCTATGTCAAATATCTAAGTCAAATGTCTATGTCAAATATCCATGTCAAATGTCTATGTCAAATATCCATGTCAAATGTCTATGTTTAAACCAATAGTCAAAAGTCCTTGTATAAACCATGTCAAATGTTGATAGTCCAAAAGTAGTCAAGTAATGTATAATCAAAATGATATGTATGGTAAGTAAAATTTAGACTACTTAAACCATAAGTAAAAATGAACAAAACAAAGTATTGAAGTAAAACTTGGTTTAAATCAAAGTTATGTTTTGTAAGATATATGCACGCTATACGGAATATGAACATTTATGCGGTGTTGTGAAAATTCATACATCCAAGCCTTGAGACAGACGGATAACTATGTAAAAGTGAGTTATCAAGAGAATATGTATTCGGATTCGGTCATTCCTTTCATCCCCTTTCCCTGGGATGTCCGGAACGGGATTTGTCAAGTCCTATGGTACCACTACCTACTACCGAGCGGCATGATCGGTGTTAATGAATGTATAGTATAGTTAAACAAACCAAATGTCATACCAAAATGTAAGCATGTTTTATGAAGATAATGTACCTAGTATGCTAGAGTAAACATACAGGGTAGAGCTGTAAAACAATGTGTCCATATGTTACTGGAACATATGCAACAGAGATGCAGTATAAAACAATGTACTAAGTATGCAAAGTCATCATACAAAGTAGAAAAGTCATGTAAAACAATGTACTAAGTATGCAAAGTCATCATACAAAGCATAGAACACCATGAAATCATGTACTATAAATGTACTAATGAACATAGCAAGTATATGATGTGAAAACAGGAAAGCACGAAAGTAACAAGTAGGCACATGTGTTTCACCCCAAAACAGTTTGGAAAACAGTAAAAGAGGGGTCTATGTACTCACTTGAGAATGCTCAGTAGTCCTTGAGTGACAACCAAACAATGCTAGAGATCACGGAAATCAAACGGCACCTAATATAGGTAACTACATTAATAAACCGGACCTAAATCGGAAGATCGGGTAGCATTAGGGTTTGTAAACCAAACGAGTATAGAGACTCGTGTCATATGGTTTATCAAAGCCTACATGCTAAATGAAACCCAACCTAATAGCTTACGACCCATTACGACCCGTTTAGGTAGCTTATGCTACTTTAACGCGTCGTTCGCGTGAAACGCGTTCGGATCGCCTAACTAGTCCTATGACAAGTGTTATATGCCTAAACATGTTACATAATCAGTTATGTGACAAAAGTTTAGGTTACATATGCTTAATTACCAATTATACATGAAAAGGGTATTCTGGTAATTTACCTAAGGCATATAAACTACCTATCATACAACTACTTAAACGATGTGACCATAGGGTATAACCTCGGAAGGTTATTCCCTACCTACTATGGTCACCTAATGTATTTGGTCGGATCCTAATGATCGACCAAACTGGGTCGGGTTCGAAGGTATAGGCGATTTATTAGATCGCCTACCCTACGACCCTAGACAACGTGGTAATCAGTGGGCATAGTCCCAAGGGACTATAACCAACGTGATTACACTCACGTTGCGAAGTTCAAACGAACTTCGCATTGACCATTACTGGTCAACGCTGAAAGTCAAACAAAGTTTGACTTTCTGACTCGAAAAGCAATAAAATAAGGAAAAGAACGAAAGAATACTTACGAAGGGTCCCCGAATGCTAATAACGATCCAAGAACTCAGGTATGAAACAATGGTTTCAACTTAGAGCTCTCAAATCAGAATTCTTGTGCAAAATGAGGTTGTGTGGGTTGGGTATTTATAGGAATACCCGAACCGTTAGGATCGTTCCATGGAAAACGTGCCATGAATCCAACCCGTACACTTGTCGGAACCTTATGGTGGCTGGAAATCCATCCTTATCAGATGACTAGACAATTATGATTATGTGGTTGTGGTTAAAACATGTGTAAACAGGCTGTTTAAACATTGCACCTGGTCTGGAGACCCCTAGCGCACCGCTACGCTAAAAGTGTAGCGCACCGCTACGCTAAAATAATAGGTGTTGTGTATTATATGGACGGATTTAGTATGTATAGTTAGGTTCTTAATTTTTTTTTTGGGTCATTTTCTTAAATAATAGGTGTTGTGTATTATATGGACGGATTTAGTAATAAGAAATCTGTTTTTTTTTTTTTTTTTATAAATAACGAATAACCATGTTTAAATTGGTACATCATTATAAATCTAATATAAAAACAGTTTCGTAAAATCTATTTTTGGTAAGGTTTAAATAAAAAATATAATTATAAGTTATAAATCGTAAAAGTTGATTTTGTACGAAGGTTTAGCAGACCTAATCTAACAAAAAAATATCGCATAGTGTAACATATATATTTAGAGCTCGAAAATTAAGGTAAATATTTTAAAATAAGAAATATCGATAGTATTCCCTTATTCTATTTTATTTCTGATAGCTAAGACTTGAAGTTTAGCTATCGGAAGAAGTTATGTCTCAAGTAAAGTCATCTGATACAAATCCTTGACTCAAAATGAGTAATGTTGGCAGTATCGATCAAAGGATAGGGATGCTCCAAAAGCAGTCTTTAGGAAAGTTAGCATGTTTATGCCAAGGCAGGGCAAGAATCGGTTGGCAATGAGTAAGAGAATGAATTCCCCACCGAGTCGGTTGACCAGAAAGTTTCTTAACTATTTATTATTGTTCTTTAGAATATTTACTTAAAGAATATATTTTTTTCATCAGTATTTCATTTTTCATTGTTTCTATTCTTTTTTTTTTTTTTTGCTTATTTAATAATTTAATATTTTATTGACTTAACCCCGTGTAACACACGGGGTTCTAACCTAGTTATATATAAAGTGATTTGCCGTTAAAAAAAACTCAGAATTTATCTTTTTCCCTCACGAACACTGATATCATTGCTCATTGAATTTCGATAACTCACCAAACTTGTCGTTTTGTCACCACTGCTGCCTCGCGAGCGGCTACTCCCTTCTCCTTAAACGACTCTTATAAACCGATAAGCTCTGATATAATTGTTGGAAATCAGGCCCTTGATCTAACACACAAACACACTTTAAACAAGTCGTATTAGTTCAAACTTCAAACTAATAATTATCCTTAAATCAAATATAAAAGAACCAATAAATAATTCAACAAAAATTATCCATAACTCCTCTTATTCCTTATGTCTTTGATTTAAAATTAACAACTTCAAAAAGCCCAATGTAAACAAACCAACATTAATAGGGCCCATTTGAGTAGATGCAGTGTGGAGTTGAACTTAACTTCATTACTACCACATACTTTTGACATTATAAAGCATTTCTTTTTATCTTAAAACTAAAAAAATATCTACTTAAAAAAATAATAAACTAAGTATATCTGCTTTAGTTGGCAATTAGGATTCAAAAGATAAATAAGCATATTGATTGATTTTGATTAACGTTTACACGTAACCTGAAAAAAAGGTCAAATGTGTAAAAGCATTTCTACATGTTAAACGAGTTATAATTCATTGAAAACTAGCGGGTTACACCCACGCTTCGTGGCGGAGAAGACCCGACTTTTAATAAATTTTACATTGATCGTAGACGCAATGGTAAAAATAATGTTAATGGCAGAAATATGGTCGATATTGGTTCGGTTCATTACAATATCGATATAGTACGAACACTCGATATAGCAGCCAAAAAATAAAACTTAAAAAATAAAGTCGTGATAAATCCATAAGGGTTAGGGCTGGCAATTTAGACACGTACACGAATACGCGACACGAACCTACACGAAGTTAACATGTATCGTGTATGGCCTTAACATGTATCAGGTACTAAACAAGTTGACACGAAAATACTTGTTAATTTTCGTGTCTAAATAGGTAAAATACATGTTTACCTGTTTAGTACCTGTTAATACATGTTAACAATTTTAATATAATAAAAAATATAATTTAGTGGGAACATGTGATTTGAAAACTTGATCTTATCACTTATCTTTCTAGTTTCTCTAACCCTTCTCGTTCCCATTCCAATGGACGTAAAAAAAACCTAATTATTCCCCTTCTCCAGCCCCACTCCCAGCGACACCACCCCAACTACTGGCCGTTGAGAAGAAAGACCCATGTGAACTTTGAACTGAAGATTTGAGAAGAAAGATCTATGTGAACTTTACATTGTTTTAGATGGATGTTATGAATTATTTAAACCTTTTATGATTTGTCATTTATGGATTTTGTTTCAAGCTTGTTACGGATTATGCGCTTATGCATTATTTAAGCCTATATTGTGATTTTTGGCAACTTTTGTTTCACTAAACAGGTTTCTAGATATGTAATTATTGAAACATTCGTAAACATTAGGTAACAGGTAATTATCGTGTATACCTGTTAAAAAATATATCGTGTGTTCATGTATGGAAAACTGGACACGACACCTTATCGTGTCGTGTTCGTGTATGGGATTTCGTATATCGTGTATTATCGTGTTCGTGTATTATCGTGTACAGGTATACACAGCCCTAATAAGGATGTCGACACATAGTTTACATTGATTGAAAACCATAGTAACCATTAACAATTCTAATAGTACTAATACGATACCGATGTTTTTCAGTGGGAACCGGCTTGATCCGGTTTAAAGAATATTATATCGAGTATTCAGCTTTTGTAAAAAAAATTAGTGAACGAAAGTTATATACATAAATAAAACTAATTGGTTGAAAAAGATAAATTATGTAACTTTAAAAAGTAATTTAAAAAAAAGGAAAAGACAAATTTTACTATTCATCACATGTTGTGAGTTAATTAATTAATTAATTAATTAATTAATAATAATAGTGATAGATAGATAATAGATAATAGATAATTAATAGTTATAGATAATTAATTGAGATATAATATAGTTCCAATACGATACCGACGTTTTTCGGTGGGAACCGGCTCGAACCAGTTTAAAGAAAATTATATTGAGTATTAAGTTTTTGAAAAAAAAATAATGAACGAAAGTTATATACATAAAATACCCTTAATGAGTTATTAAAACAAGTAAGTAGTAGTTTTACACCTTGTGTTTAAGAGACGAGATTGACTTTACACCCTATTTTCAATATCGATCGACTTTGCACTCCGTCTTTTCCCAGTGCATGCAATCAATGCTTCCGAGCATTCCTAAAAAACCATGATTTTCTTCGTGGAATTGATACAATTTTTGGACGTCATTGGCGTTTGGTTTTCACAAATATTTTGTGTTGTACAGCTTCACCACACATTTGCAAAAGTTGTACAAGCATTCACATGCAGTTATTTTGGACATCTTTAAATACGCGTCCCATGCATCGGCTGTCGTCACGTACGCTAGTTGGCGAATTGTTGTTGTGCATTTCTGTAAGGTGGTGAAACCACTTTTGCCTCTAGCATCAAATTGTAATGTAAAATAGGGGTCAATCCTCGACACATCATCGGCTATACGTAAGACCATAAACGACTCATTCGAAACCGACGTTTAAACATCGCGGCCGTGTACAACGGTTCGTCGGCAAAGTTATCGGCCATCAATAAAAATATAACGACATACAAATATAATAACGACATAAAAATAAATACAATTATAAACTAACCTTCTTGGTCTCTGTTTATGGCCGCTTTCCTAGTTCGTAATTCTGACGTGGTTTCTTCCTCCATAATGATTATCTGAGCCGCTTGCATTATGGCATTTACAAAAAACTGATTGCCTTCACCCGAAGATGACGAACACCACGAAGATGAAGACATTGTATAATTTTTTTTGGAGAGAGTTTGAGATTGTATAAAAGTTGGAGAGGTTTTAAAAAAATGGTTGAGAATGTATAAAAGTATGAGAGAGTTTGGTTGAGATTGAGTTAAAAATAGTTGAAAATTATGTTATTAACATAGAAAATAATTAATTTAATTTTTTATTAAAGTTACCGTTACATACATAACGACTCTATTTTTAAACAATGCCCCGTTGAAAACGTCAAGGAGGACGGAACGCAGCTGAAAGGGGCGGTGTGGACAGCCCTAGCCGACCCTCAATGGCCCGTCACCGTCCCCACACCGCATGGCCTTATAGTCTTTTGTTCAAGACAAAAACTAATTATTGCCAATGTTTTTAACTAATTAGTTCCTTGTAAAAATCGGTAAACTTGGTTTATAGACATATCATGAGACTTAGGGTGTAGGGAGTGGTTAAACACTTTGAGTGGCAAACCAAAAAACCGACCAATCAGAGCGCGCCATGTCAATCGGTGAAAAGTGTTTAAACTTTGGTGAAAAGTGTTGGCAATGGTTTAGACACTTGGTAAAGTGGTAAACTATTTTTTTTAAAAAAAGGAAAAAAGTATGATTGGTTGAGATTGGATTGGACCCCACCCCAAATCCCCCCTCTCTCTCTTCTTCCTCCCCTCACCGATTCGGCATGCCACCACCGATTTGGCAAACTTTGGTGACCAAACAAGAGTTGGCGGTGGTGTTTACCGATCGGTAAAGGGGTTTGCCACCCTTTACCGATCACCACACCGTACACCCTTATATTTATGAGACAAAATGTAGGCAGTGAGAGTATGGTATGTGCATCCTCCAACCCATGGGAGGCTTTTTTGGTGTGTGGGGAGGACCACCGTACAAGGCTCACAATTTCGAGGGGCATGCGATTTAAAAAACAATCTGATACGTATATGTTATTTTTTTAAATAGTAAACACATACCACTTTCAATATGGGCTCATTTATAAATTATTTTTCATGGTTTAGAATTTAGCCAACTTGGAATTAGGTTTAATGAACCCAATACTAATTTGATTTTTTTTAAATTCTCACTAGAAGCAGCCTCTCTATTCCTATGGGGTAGAGGTAAGGTTGTCTACATCTCACCCTTCTCAGACCCTACGTTAGCTTTGCTATTGGTGGGATTTACTGATGATGATGATGATTAAATAATAACAAAACATAACGGAATGGCACATTTTTCAAGCTCGAACAGGGTACGTGAATTCTCAGAGACGCCTCTGCTCCAACCACAACCATGGACCGACCATGGGAGTACGACGGTGTTAGTGTCCGGCCTTAGGGTGAAGGCGGTGCATCCTTAATGAGATGGGGGTAAATTTTCACTTACCCAATCATGATGTGCCATGTCAATTCCCCTCTCATACACCACTCTTGCCCAAAAACATAGGGGGTGGTTTTACCGAAACCATTTAAAAAAAACATAATTGGTTGAAAAATACTAGGCTCCACCACTACCCCCTCTCCCTCATTAACCTCGCATGCAGCAACTCTTCCCCGCACACCTCCGTCACCGTGTGACAATATTGGGACGGCAGCACCTTCACCGCGCGACAAATCACCTCCCCGCTTGGTTTGCCACTTCCACCCCCTTCACCCTTAAACACTCTCACTCATAGGAAAGTCTTTGATGTAACATTACAAGTGTTGGAGCCAAACTTCTCAATTAAAGCCTCTTCACAAACCATTGAGCTAGTGGTGGAGTGGTAAGGTAGAGACATGGTGTTTCAAGTGACCCAGGTTGAATCCATGTCCTCAGCATTTAGTTTCTTCGACACCTGGTGATGATGGGAGACTAGGCAACTAGGCGGCGATCACTGGTTTGATCCTTGAACTGAGCGGGTTTTACCTCACCTCACTGTCGTGCCTTCGGGCGAGTGTTCATAGGATTCAGCCCTAGGTGAGGGTTTTCCCTAGTTTGGAAGGCGAGTGTATCCCGATGTAGTGAATTTCGTCAGTAGCCCATTTAGAGAATTCGTTGGCAGTTAAAAAAAAACCTTCTTCACAAGTCATGATTGCAAACCCAAGAACCCATAACTTTATACTAAAAAAGTTACAAAAGAAATCAAGTATTTTTTAAAGTAAGGAGGCCTGTGAATGAACCGAATGAACACGATCAGAGCTATTTTTCGTGTTCGTTCATTTAACTTTAACCGAATATGAACATATAATGGAATGCATTTTTTTGTTCAAGTTCATTCATTAAGAAAAATGTGCGTGTTCGTGTTTGTTTATGTTCGTTCATTTAAAACCTAAACGAACAATTCACGAACGTAAATAAAAATATTTATATAGGCTTAAATGAGCATAATTTAACAAACATTAAAGTATACACATGAAAATAATTGAAGAAATTTAAATGAACACAGGTGAACACCATTTACTAAATATAAATGAACATATACTAATTTTATATAAATTAGTGATTAGTTGCGATAAATTTCATTGGAAAACTCATTGTTATTACTAGAAAGCCTAATTATCAATTAGTTATATTTATATAAGTAGTTAGAAAGTTTTTTTATGTTTAATGTCTATATAAATATTAGGTATTTAAATTGAAACGAACATAAACGGACGATCAGAACATATATGAACAAACAAAATGTGTGTTCATGTTTGTTCGTTTAATAATGAACAAAAAATTGTGTTCATGTTTATTCGATTATTAAATAAACAAACTTCTCATCAAAGAAGTTCATGAACAGTTTATGAACATTCGGTTTGTTTACGGACCTAAAAGCAACTTACCCTCTAAACCTCACTACTTAGACCATGTGTACTGATGAGTGAAACAAATGCCCCACCCTTGGGCATGAAGCGACACGTGGCTGCCTATCTAGCAAAGGGACTTGAAGTTAAAAAGGGTTGTAGTGAGGCTTGAACTCTTGCAATGATTAGATATTATAATTGAATTAAATAAAAAAAACTATCACAAAGTTCTATTGGTCATCCATTTTTAAATCCGGTGTTTTAATCAAAACGCCCAAAAAAAATGCAAAAAAAACACCCCAGAAGGCGGTGCGCAGACGTGAAAAGACGTGGATGAAGAAAAAAACACCCATATTAGGTGCCACTAAGGGTGGTCTTTATGTCCCTTAATACCATTATGGAGAAGAGAGTTTTCGAAGGAAACAAAATAGTTAAGCTTACATATTACGTAATTTGCCAAGTTACAAAACAAGTACAGTTTCAAAAAAGATCTTTAAAAAAATAATGACATGTTGCTTTCTTTTTCTATCTTGCTTTCTTTTTATATCTTCAAAAAGGTAATGAAATGTTGCTTTCTTTTCCCCTCACACATCGTAGAAAATTGATGTGATGGTACAAGTGGTCGGTAATCGTCTTTATAAAACTAAAACAACACGATACAAAAATAGTGATAGGATCACATACAAGAACAAATTTACGTACCAAAGCATATGTGATTAGGAGAAGATGCCAAGTGTTATTGGCTTGAAGGATAATTTTGTCTTTCCTCACTTAAACAACTTCCCCCTTAATTTTCAAACGTCTATAACTTTTTTCAAACGTTAATATTTTTTTTAAATTACATCGTATTAACGAGAATTTTAATTCGGGCAGCCTATTGCTATAGTTTTCTTAAAAAGTTACTTGATTTTGAATACCCATTAGTCTATTACGTGATTACATGATTTTGAATACTCAGCACATAACTACGTGATTTTAAATATTCATTACGTAATTACACATTAAACAAAAATCATTACGTGATTACACATTAATATAAATCTATTACATAATTACACATTCCATATAATTTGTTATAACTTATGTTATTACAATTATGCTTATTACGTGATTACACATTTCAATAACACATAGTCAACTATTGTTTCGCAATTACGTAATCAATTAGTGGGGTTTCACATAAAATACTATAATAAAATCACGTAACCACGTAATGAGTATTTAAAATCACGTAATCAAATAGTCATGTGGTGGGTTTTCAAAATCACATAATCACGTAATCAGTATTCAAAATCCTTTATTTTTTTAAAGAAAATTATAGCAATAGACTGCTCGAATTAAAGAGAATGAAATGCTCGTTAATACGGTGTATACGTATGAAAAACTTATAGTCGTTTGAAATTAACGGGAAAGTATGTTTATAAGTCAACAATATTGGATTTTTATTTTTTGAAACGAAAACTTTATTATAAACTACCAACCCAAAAAACGAGACGAACAAACTAAACTGGATTACGTATATACAAAATTATACCAATCGGACCACGAAACTTTCCTTCCTTTTAGTCTACTAACCCACATATGCTGGAATTTTTATGTTTTGTTTTTTTCACCACTTGTTTACCCTTTTTTTAGTTATGTGAATTCTAAATTTGGGTCACTTAATCTCAATCTCTCATTTTACTAATCAAGGGCCAAAATTACTCCTACAATTCTACATTTTTTCCTCTATGCAATAACCTTTTCTCTAAAAAAATAGGGGGAATTGGCTTGTAATAATCTCAACTAGATGTCATTGGCCATTGCCAGTCTTGTGACAACTGGCACAAAACCTTAATGTTAGCGTTGCGTAAGAAAGACTAGTAAACTCACCGGTAAGACACATTGTGTCAGCAATTCTGCAGAAAGCAGTCAGACAATAGAATTGGGGCCTAGGAGTAGGTCCAATGTCTAAAAATACATTAAAACCCAAGAATGGATACAAGGGTTAACATATAGACTTTCCGGAAGCTAGAATATGCACCAAAAAGCACCCGAAACACACTTTAAATGCTGAATTTCATATATTTCAGCAAAATTCAGCATTGTAATGAGTTAGTAACATGTAAAAATATGACTAAATGGCCTTGAATGCTTTCCTAAGTGTCGGGAATTAAAAGTGTCACAAAATGGTACTTAAAGGACACTAAACGGAATAGTTTGACACTTTAACGAATCGGTATCTAACCGGCCACTACCCGAAACACCAAATTTATACTAGAAGAATTGTTTTAATGTTTCTGAGCTAGTTATGATCCCCGAACACCATAACACCTCTTATAATATAATAACACATTAAATCCCTAATCAAGACACTTGAAACCTAACTTGATTTTATAATTAGTGATTGAAACTTACACTTTACCCCCCCCCCCTTCATGTGGATGGTAACCAACATGGCCCACACTTAGATTTTCCTTGATCCTCAAAGATCTTTACTTGATCTCAATAGATATTATGTGATCTTATGAAGATTTACTAGTGATCTTGTCTTGTACTATAAGAACATATTACCCATTGGACCACACTTAAACATGGGTATAAGAGAACATCATCATCAACATCTCATTTCACACAACTCACCTTCTTCCTCTCCTCCCCACCTTCGGCCGAAACCACCATCCACACCACCACCACCTTCATCCATTGTTCATCCATTCCTAGTTCATTTCAAGGTGTAAGAAGGTTCCTTATGAAGCTTGGTGCTCTTGGAGATTGAAGGACCTCTTCCATTCGCTTTTATCCAACCCTTTTGTCATCCTCAACTTCTTGTGTTCTTCCCTAGCCCTTGTGCTAGTTGTAAGCTTCTTATCGCTTGTTGTTACTTCATATTTTGATGGTTAAAAGATGATATACATTGTTAATCTTGAAGAACACAAAAGAACATGATCATGATACTTTAACATAAATACATAAGAATACATGTAAATGATGATGATTTGCTTCTTGATGAATGATGATTTGTGTTAGTGATGTTAGACATCATAAGAAACCTACTAGATTGTGATTAAACACATGATCTAGTAAGTTAAAGTGGTGATCTTGTGAAAGACCAAGATCATCATGCTTTATGTCTTCATGAACTTGAATGATGAAATTGGTTTTCATATGTAAAGGTGATTTAAACAAAATACAAATATTGTAAATAGATGATTACAAAAATAATTTTCTCAAGAAACCAAGTTTATTTATAAGACTTACAAAGTCATGGTTTCTAAGTAAACTAATCATATTTTTAATGTTTAAACAAGACTAGAAACATGTTTGTAACAAGAAAAATACAAAAGAAATATTTTTAGAAAAATCATCTTACAAATGACTAAATCTTTCAAGAATGTGATTTACAAACAAATAGCAATGTTTTTTTAAGGGTAACTAAACCTACTAAATAACATGGTAAGTTACTACAAGTTTTTACAAAAACTTCAAGTTCATGATGTAGTGTAATTTACTTGATTTTGACACTCGGTAAGTGTTGAATGAGTTGATGATTGTTTGTGATGATCTTAAAAGAAAATAAACACATGTTTTGAAAATATGGGAAACCTCCATTTTTAGGGGAAACTATGTCAAAATTTCTATAAAATTTTGACACTTAGAAAATATAAGTTTTGGTGAAACTTATTCCCTAAAAACTCACCTAAAAATATTTACCAAGGTTTCTCTAATTTTTATGTAAACTTCAAGTTAAGAAATAATGATTTCTTCAAAGATAAAAATTGATATTATGTATGTATATTTTTGAGAAAAATATATATATTTATTGGTCACCAAATTTTGTGCTAAGTGTATGTAATATGTATGTAATAGTGTATTAGGACTTGAAAATACACTAAATACTCCTAACGTGTGAAAATACAAAAATACACATACAACATGCATAAACAAATACAAGAGAATATATTTATGAAAATATATTTCTTAATAGATTATGTAACTTGGGCGAGTTACGAGCTTAAAATGAATGTTTGAACAAAAATATATAAATCGGGTGAAAAATACAAAATACTTATATTTATTTTTGGAGAAAATAATATAAGTAAGACACACAGTTAAAAATATAAATTATTTTTAACAACCAAGAACACATACATAAAAGATGGTGACTTGTACTTGTGCGATACAAGTCTAGTGACTAACGTTAATAAAACACGTATAGGTCACAACGCTATATAAGCAAACCCGGTGAAGTTTACGGCGCAAGAAACGCAAAGTTGTGAGTTCATGTCCCCACTTTTAAACTTTTACATAATTTTTAAACTTGGGGAAAATACATGTGTTATGTTGGGTACAAAAACTAAGGAATGATACTTTAGATCATGTCTCGAATAGGGTACCAGAAGCACCATTAATCGTGTACATACTAAGACCGCGGAACAAAAAGGTTAGATCTAATGGGTTTCAGGCAGCCACACTCTTGGTGATAACTAGTACCAAGCAATGCTTTTGTGTCCCAGTCGTGAATCGACGACTAAAAATGCCTATGGTTTGGATGCTTCCTATGTCGTGTCACATGTTAATGGCCTTGCAAACCATTAGCGATCTTGATTTCCTTATATTTACCGAAATACTTGTTACATACAAATTACATGCCATGTTTTCATTCAAAGTATACAAACGTTCAATACAAAAACTGCATGAATTCACACCAACATTATGTTGACGATTTTCCAAAAACTCACATGTATTTCAGGTAACTAAAGTGGATGTGCGCACGGTCTTACTCTTGCACTTAGATGTTGTTTACGTTTATCTTTGAATAATGTTGTAACTTTTCAGACAACGTTTTATGTTGTGATGTAAACTCCAAACTTAACCTATGTTTTCAATTACGTAATGTTATTGGCATTTGAAGTTATTTTTACGAGCATGTAGTATGTTTACCATTCGTATGCAATGAGAACCTTTCATGATCACACCTCGTGCTTCCGCCTTAGAAAGGGTGTGACAGATTGGTATCAGAGCTGCGATTGTAGTGAACCAGGATTCCTTCTCGAGTCTAGACTACAATCTTTAGGATCCTTTCACGAAAACAATTTTTCAAAAAGTTTTTCATTGCATAAAACTTTCCGCGACATTCACTACCTGAAACTGTTTTCAAAGAGTCAAGTAAGGACACTACGAAACATATGGTGCACTGGAGTAGCACTTGTCTTTGACTAGAAATTACTTGCAAGTATGTGTAATAATTGATATATACATATACTAGAAATAGAATATCTCAGGTACTCGTGACTTTACCTGAAAACAGTGGCCTATCTGAAGGAAGTGATTCGACGATGAAACGAACTGTGCGGACTGTGCAAGGACTTACGTAATTATGGATGCATACATAATTATGGAATTCAATGCACAGAAACCACAGCAAGGCTTGTCACGTATCAAACGAGATTCCTTCAATACAAGAAAAGGTCAAACGTGAATACCCTCACCCCTCCCCCAGCCTATTAAATACTCTATTGAAGTATTGGTTTGGGGTATAAAGACAAAAACCGCCAATGTGAGGAAAGATATTTTGTTCTTTACATATGTTAAACTTGTACTATGGGGGTGATGTAACCCTTATGCATTTTGTTTACTTCGCAAACAATAACGTAATAAGTTGCCCTGATATGTGTAAAGATTTGGTGAATATCTTATGACACATCAGTATTTATCTATTTATGCATGCTTGTTGCTGTATGAATTGATTTATACGTTTGGCGGATTGTTTGATGTCACTTATGTGGTATATGCCTGTGTATATATATACTACTACTGTCTCGTAGGACGATATCAAACAAATGTCTAACCCTGTGCGTTGTGTTCTGACAGAACATGGCACCTAGGAGAATTGTGAACAATCAAGGTTCCGACCAACCCCCTCCTCCTCCTCCTCCTCAGCCGAGGACTGCTGAAGAACTGAACGCCCTATTGGAAGAAAGGATCTCTGCAGCTATCGCTCAATACGAGGCGAACCGCACCGAACAAAGTGGAGGACCAAGCAATGCCAGGCGTAATGGACAGGGAGACTCATCTAGAGGAAATACAACTCAAGGTTGCACCTTCAAGCAGTTTCTCGACTGCAAACCGCTGAACTACGACGGCACGGGAGGTGCGGTAGCTTTTGTACGCTGGACGGAGTAGACTGATGCTACTATCCGTATGAGCAAGTGTACCGCGGATCAGCAAGTCATTTTGCTACGGGGTTATTTGTTGATGAAGCTTTGACTTGGTGGAATTTGCAAGTCCAGACTCTGGGTGATGACGCTGCGTACGACATGACGTGGGATGAGCTAAAGGAACGTATGGGAGAAAAGTATTGCTCACGTACAGAACTCCAAAGGTTGGAGACTGAGTTCTGGCACTTGACCATGGAAGGTGCAGACATTACTGGCTATACCCGAAGGTTCCGTGACTTGTCAAGAGTGATCCCTTACATGGTGACTCCTGAATTTAAGCGCGTTGAACGCTACATCTGGGGATTGGCTCCAGAGTTCCGCAACATGGTAACTTCAGCCAAACCTGAAACGATCACTCAGGCTGTAACTCTGGCTGTCAGCCTTATAGAAGATGTTGTCCGAATGAAGAAGTTATCACTGAACCCTACTGGGAACACCGAGGCGCATGCTGAGTCATCCGGTGAAAAGAAAAGGAAGCATGCGAGCCTGAATCAAGCGACACGTAACAACAAGGGTTCCATCAACAAGAAGCGAGACCCCAACCCGCCTCAGGAGGCGAAAACTCTTGCAACCGTGAATGACGCTCCTGCCAGAAGATACCTGGGCACTCTGCCCATCTGCAACCAGTGCAAGCGTCATCATGAAGGAGTTTGTCGCGTTCCAAAATGCGACAATTGTGGAAAACTGGGTCACCGTACTGAGGACTGTTGGGGAAAAAGAAATAGGAACGGGAACGGAAACCGCAACGGTGCTGGTAATAGAAACGGTGGTGGAAATGGAAATGACAATGGTAACCGGAATGGTAATGGAGCTGGGCAGAGCCAAGGATGCTTTGGTTGTGGAAGCAAGGATCATTTCATAAAAGATTGCCCAAGGGGGAACAATGCTCAGGCTCAGGCATTTGTGATTGGAGCAAGGAACGCACGCGAGGACCCTAATGTGGTCACCGGTACGTTTCTCGTTAACAATCACTTTGCATCCATACTATTTGACACTGGTGCCGATTATAGCTTCATGTCTGTGGAATTTAAACGTATGCTTGGAATAGAATCTAGTAGATTAGATATTCCTTACTCCATAGAACTAGCCAATGGTAAACTTGTTGAATCGGGCGAAGTTGTTAGGGGTTACTCATTAGAACTTGGTGAGCAAAAATTTAGCATCGGTCTCTTACCTATTCAATTGGGTAGCTTCGATGTCACGAGAAAATCATTCGCATCCCTCTGACGAATGATGAAACTCTCACAACTAAATTGAACTGAACTGATGACCTATCACCAATGTTTTCCCAACGATACTTCCCATGACACCAGCTAATCCAAATCACTGTTTCTTTAGTTTGTGTGAAACAAATTCAACCCTTCTTTGATCGCAGTTTAACCACCCTATCAGACTCCTTGATATGCCCCCACTAATATCAACCCCCAATAAAGACAACAACCATGCATGTTGATCCGTCCCTCAGTCTCCAAACGAATCTCTAAGCCCTTCCTCATTCATTCATTTCTTCCGCGACATGCCTGTTGATTTGTTCGCCAAAACACGATTGAACTCCACGTTGTGATTTTCCACCTTGACAAGAAAGAGTCTCCTACAAAAATAAAACATGATCAAACCCAGTTGATTAAATCCCTTTTCTACTCTATCGCCACGAAACCCGTTACTTCGTATGCCTTCCTTTTTTTCTCTTGCGTTGAGTATATAATTTTAAAACCCCACTAACACATTTAATTCTACTGTGAATAACTTAATCTATATCCCCAGAAAAAAAATCCACAATCAGTTTAATACTTATAAATAAATTTATCATCCACCTTTTTTCTCATTTTTTTTATCAAACCCATCCCATAGCGGCATAGCACACGAATTGACCTATATGGATTAGTTTAATACGTTGAGTATATGAATTGACCAATATGGACGGCGTCCACAGAAAACCTCGAGTTAAATGTCATTTTAGTCCTTGTGGTTTGAATTATTTTGTCAGTTTAGTTCAAATGTTTCATTTTTCGTTTGTGGTCCAAAAAGGTTTCACCGTTGCCATTTTAGTCCACTGGGTTAACTTCATCCATTTTTTCTGTTAACGAGAAGGGCAATTCGATCATTTTATATGCAATTCTGTTAACTAGATGGGCGATTCGGCCATATAAAATGACCGAATTGCCCTTCTCGTTAACAAAAAAAAAGATAACGTTAACCTAGTAGACTAAAATGGCAACGGTGAAACTTTTTTGGACCCACATGAGGAAAATGAAACATTTGGACTAAACTGACAAAATGACCCAAAACATAGGGACTAAAATGGCATTTAACTCGAAAACCTCTCACGGGTTCTTTGCCAGGACGACAACACCGTTGCCACCCTCATGGGTAGGCATGAGGGTTTGGTTCTCGACAAACACTTATCGTTGAAGACAAGGTTTGAGGAGGTGGGGTCCATCTCTTTAGGGTGTGAGTGATTGGTGAGTGGAGTAAAAGGTGGGGTTCATGGTTCTATGGTACTTATTGGTAAGTGCCGCTAGTATTTCGGTGGTTCTAGGGTACTTGGGATCATGGCATTGTATCATTAGTTGGCTCTAGGGTAGTGAATTTCCCATATCTAGGGATGAGTATTTGGTAACGGTACTGAATTTGCCGTACTGGTTTTTTTGGTACCAATTCGGTACTCACTTTTTGGCGTTTCCGTATTGGTACTTTCGGTTCGGTACCGGTTCAGTATGATACAAGTAAAATACTAATTTTTACCTTCAAATATCAGTACCGTATCAAACAGTTTTGATACCGATACTCAATTTTTGACTGGTATTTATGATATGGCACCGATACCACACACATCCAGTCATCCCTACCCATATCTAGTCAAACTTTTAACCCATGTTGCATTAACCCACATTAATTAATATGAGCATCTTATCCACAAACAAGAAAAATATCACCAAGTTACTCCGCATCCACCTAACACCCACATGAATTATATATAAAGTGATTTGCCGTTAAAAAAAACACCCAGAATTTATCTTTTTCCCTCACGAACACTGATATCATTGCTCATTGAATTTCGATAACTCACCAAACTTGTCGTTTTGTCACCACTGCTGCCTCACGAGCGGCTACTCCCTTCTCCTTAAACGACTCTTATAAACCGATAAGCTCTGATATAATTGTTGGAAATTAGGCCCTTGATCTAACACACAAACACGCTTTAAACAAGTCGTATTAGTTCAAACTTCAAACTAATAATTATCCTTAAATCAAATATAAAAGAACCAATAAATAATTCAACAAAAATTATCCATAACTCGTCTTATTCCTTATGTCTTTGGTTTAAAATTAACAACTTCAAAACGCCCAATGTAAACAAACCAACATTAATAGGGCCCATTTGAATATATGCAGTGTGGAGTTGAACTTAACTTCATTACTACCACATACTTTTGACATTATAAAGCTTTTCTTTTTATCTTAAAACTAAAAAAAAAAAATATCTATTTAAAAAAATAATAAACTAAGTATATCTGCTTTAGTTGGCAATTAGGATTCAAAAGATAAATAAGCATATTGATTGATTTTGATTAACGTTTACACGTAACCTGAAAAAAGGTCAAATGTGTAAAAGCATTTCTACATGTTTAAACGAGTTATAATTCATTGAAAACTAGCGGGTTACACCCACGCTTCGTGGCGGAGAAGACCCGACTTTTAATAAATTTTACATTGATCGTAGACGCAATGGTAAAAATAATGTTAATGGCAGAAATATGGTCGATATTGGTTCGGTTCATTACAATATCGATATAGTACGAACACTCGATATAGCAGCCAAAAAATAAAACTTAAAAAATAAAGTCGTGATAAATCCATAAGGGTTAGGGCTGGCAATTTAGACACGTACACGAATACGCGACACCAACCTACACGAAGTTAACATGTATCGTGTATGGCCTTAACAGGTATCAGGTACTAAACAAGTTGACACGAAAATACTTGTTAATTTTCGTGTCTAAATAGGTAAAATACATGTTTACCTGTTTAGTACCTGTTAATACATGTTAACAATTTTAATATAATAAAAAATATAATTTAGTGGGAACATGTGATTTGAAAACTTGATCTTATCACTTATCTTTCTAGTTTCTCTAACCCTTCTCGTTCCCATTCCAATGGACGTAAAAAAAACCCTAATTCTTCCCCTTCTCCAGCCCCACTCCCAGCGACAGCACCCCAACTACTGGCCGTTGAGAAGAAAGACCCATGTGAACTTTGAACTGAAGATTTGAGAAGAAAGATCCATGTGAACTTTACATTGTTTTAGATGGATGTTATGAATTATTTAAACCTTTTATGATTTGTCATTTATGGATTTTGTTTCAAGCTTGTTACGGATTATGCGCTTATGCATTATTTAAGCCTATTGTGATTTTTGGCAACTTTTGTTTCACTAAACAGGTTTCTAGATATGTAATTATTGAAACATTCGTAAACATTAGGTAACAGGTAATTATCGTGTATACCTGTTAAAAAATATATCGTGTGTTCATGTATAGAAAACTGGACACGACACCTTATCGTGTCGTGTTCGTGTATGGGATTTCGTATATCGTGTATTATCGTGTTCGTGTATTATCGTGTACAGGTATACACGGTATACCAGCCCTAATAAGGATGTCGACACATAGTTTACATTGATTGAAAACCATAGTAACCATTAACAATTCTAATAGTACTAATACGATACCGATGTTTTTCAGTGGGAACCGGCTTGATCCGGTTTAAAGAAAATTATATCGAGTATTCAGCTTTTGTAAAAAAAAAATTAGAGAACGAAAGTTATATACATAAATAAAACTAATCGGTTGAAAAAGATAAATTATGTATCTTTAAAAAGTAATTTAAAAAAAAAGGAAAAGACAAATTTTACTATTCATCACATGTTGTGAGTTAATTAATTAATTAATAATAATAATAATAGTGATAGATAGATAATAGATAATAGATAATTAATAGTTATAGATAATTAATTGAGATATAATATAGTACCAATACGATACCGATGTTTTTCGGTGGGAACCGGCTCGAACCAGTTTAAAGAAAATTATATTGAGTATTAAGTTTTTGTAAAAAAAAAAATAATGAATGAAAGTTATATACATAAGATACCCTTAATGAGTTATTAAAACAAGTAAGTAGTAGTTTTACACCTTGTGTTTAACAGACGAGATTGACTTTACACCCTATTTTCAATATCGATCGACTTTACACTCTGTCTTTTCCCAGTGCATGCAATCAATGCTTCCGAGCATTCCTAAAAAAACATGATTTTCTTCGTGGAATTGATACAATTTTTGGACGTCATTGGCGTTTGGTTTTCACAAATATTTTGAATTGTACAGCTTCACCACACATTTGCAAAAGTTGTACAAGCATTCACATGCAGTTATTTTAGACATCTTTAAATACTCGTCCCACGCATCGGCTGTCGTCACGTACGCTTGTTGGCGAATTGTTGTTGTGCATTTCTGTAAGGTGGTGAAACCACTTTTGCCTCTAGCATCAAATTGTAATGTAAAATAGGGGTCAATCCTCGACACATCATCGGCTATACGTAAGACCATAAACGACTCATTCGAAACCGACGTTTAAACATCGCGGCCGTGTACAACGGTTCATCGGCAAAGTTATCGACCATCAATAAAAATATAACGACATACAAATATAATAACGACATAAAAATAAATACAAATATAAACTAACCTTCTTGGTCTCTGTTTATGGCTGCTTTCCTAGTTCGCAATTCTTGCGTGGTTTCTTCCTCCATAATGATTATCTGACCCGCTTGCATTATGGCGTTTACAAAAAACTGATTGCCTTCACCCGAAGATGACGAACACCACGAAGATGAAGACATTGTATAATTTTTTTGGAGAGAGTTTGAGATTGTATAAAAGTTGGAGAGGTTTTAAAAAAATGGTTGAGAATGTATAAAAGTATGAGAGAGTTTGGTTGAGATTGAGTTAAAAATAGTTGAAAATTGTGTTATTAACATAGAAAATAATTAATTGAATTTTTTTATTAAAGTTACCGTTACATACATAACGGCTCTATTTTTAAACAATGCCCCGTTGAAAACGTCGAGGAGGACGGAACGGCTCTATTTTTAAACAATGCCCCGTTGAAAACGTCGAGGAGGACGGAACGCAGCTAAAAGGGGCGGTGTGGACAGCCCTAGCCGACCCTCAATGGCCCGTCACCGTCCCCACACCACATGGCCTTATAGTCTTTTGTTCAAGACAAAAACTAATTATTGCCAATGTTTTTAACTAATTAGTTCCTTGTAAAAATCGGTAAACTTGGTTTATAGACATATCATGAGACTTATATTTATGAGACAAAATGTAGGCAATGAGAGTATGGTATGTGCATCCTCCAACCCATGGGAGGCTTTGTTGGTGTGTGGGGAGAACCACCGTACAAGGCTCGCAATTTTGAGGGGCATGCGATTTAAAAAAAAAATCTGATACGTATATGTTATTTTTTTAAATAGTAAACACGTACCACTTTCAATATGGGCTCATTTACAAATTATTTTTCATGGTTTAGAATTTAGCCAACTTGGAATTAGGTTTAATGAACCCAATACTAATTTGATTTTTTTTTTTAATTCTCACCGGAAGCAGCCTCTCTATTCCTATGGGGTAGAGATAAGGTTGTCTACATCTCACCCTTCTCAGACCCTACGTTAGCTTTGCTATTGGTGAGATTTACTGATGATGATGATGATTAAATAATAACAAAACATAACGGAATGGCACATTTTTCAAGCTCGAATAGGGTATGTGAATTCTCAGAGACGCCTCTGCTCCAACCACAACCATGGACCGACCATGGGAGTATGACGGTGTTAGTGTCCGGCCTTAGGGTGAAGGGGGTGCATCCTTAATGAGATGGGGGTAAATTTTCACTTACCCAATCATGATATGCCATGTCAATTCCCCTCTCATACACCACTCTTGCCCAAAAACATAGGGGGTGGTTTTACCGAAACCATTTAAAAAAAAACATGATTTGTTGAAAAATACTAGGCTCCACCACTACCCCCTCTCCCTCATTAACCTCGCATGCAGCAACTCTTCCCCACACACCTCCGTCACCGTGCGACAATATTGGGACGGCGGCACCTTCACCGCGCGACAAATCACCTCCCCGCTTGGTTTGCCACTTCCACCCCCTTCACCCTTAAACACTCTCACTCATAGGAAAGTCTTTGATGTAACATTACAAGTGTTGGAGCCAAACTTCTCAATTAAAGCCTCTTCACAAACCATTGAGCTAGTGGTGGAGTGGTAAGGTAGAGACATGGTGTTTCAAGTGACCCAGGTTGAATCCTTGTCCTCAGCATTTAGTTTCTTAGACACCTGGTGATGATGGGAGACTAGGCAACTAGGCGGCGATCACTAGTTTGATCCTTGAACTGAGCGGGTTTTACCTCACCTCACTGTCGTGCCTTTGGGCGAGTGTTCACGGGATTCGGCCCTAGGTGAGGGTTTTCCCTAGTTTGGAAGGCGAGTGTATCCCGATGTAGTGAATTTCATCAGTAGCCCATTTAGAGAATTCGTTGGCAGTTAAAAAAAAACCTTCTTCACAAGTCATGATTGCAAACCCAAGAACCCATAACTTTATACTAAAAATAGTTACAAAAGAAATCAAGTATTTTTTAAAGTAAGGAGGCCTGTGAATGAACCGAATGAACACGATCAGAGCTATTTTTCGTGTTCGTTCATTTAACTTTAACCGAATATGAACATATAATGGAATGCATTTTTTTGTTCAAGTTCATTCATTAAGAAAAATGTGCATGTTTGTGTTTGTTTATGTTCGTTCATTTAAAACCTAAACGAACAATTCACGAACGTAAATAAAAATATTTATATAGGCTTAAATGAGCATAATTTAACAAACATTAAAGTATACACATGAAAATAATTGAAGAAATTTAAATGAACACAGGTGAACACCATTTACTAAATATAAATGAACATATACTAATTTTATATAAATTAGTGATTAGTTGCGATAAATTTCATTGGAAAACTCATTGTTATTACTAGAAAGCCTAATTATCAATTAGTTATATTTATATAAGTAGTTAGAAAGTTTTTTTATGTTTAATGTCTATATAAATATTAGGTATTTAAATTGAAACGAACATAAACGGACGATCAGAACATATATGAACAAACAAAATGTGTGTTCATGTTTGTTCGTTTAATAATGAACAAAAAATTGTGTTCATGTTTATTCGATTATTAAATAAACAAACTTCTCATCAAAGAAGTTCATGAACAGTTTATGAACATTCGGTTTGTTTACGGACCTAAAAGCAACTTACCCTCTAAACCTCACTACTTAGACCATGTGTACTGATGAGTGAAACAAATGCCCCACCCTTGGGCATGAAGCGACACGTGGCTGCCTATCTAGCAAAGGGACTTGAAGTTAAAAAGGGTTGTAGTGAGGCTTGAACTCTTGCAATGATTAGATATTATAATTGAATTAAATAAAAAAAACTATCACAAAGTTCTATTGGTCATCCATTTTTAAATCCGGTGTTTTAATCAAAACGCCCAAAAAATGCAAAAAAACACCCCAGAAGGCGGTGCGCAGACGTGAAAAGACGTGGATGAAGAAAAAAACACCCATATTAGGTGCCACTAAGGGTGGTCTTTATGTCCCTTAATACCATTATGGAGAAGAGAGTTTTCGAAGGAAACAAAATAGTTAAGCTTACATATTACGTAATCTGTCAAGTTACAAAACAAGTACAGTTTCAAAAAAGATCTTTAAAAAAATAATGACATGTTGCTTTCTTTTTCTATCTTGCTTTCTTTTTATATCTTCAAAAAGGTAATGAAATGTTGCTTTCTTTTTCTATCTTGCTTTCTTTTTATATCTTCAAAAAGGTAATGAAATGTTGCTTTCTTTTCCCCTCACACATCGTAGAAAATTGATGTGATGGTGTGGTC
>JARYGA010006087.1:30000-32500 GCA_030545235.1 Helianthus tuberosus
GCCCGATCCAAGGCCCAACGACACATCGGGCCCGAACAAGGCCCAAATGAAGACCTCACCCGAAAACGTGAACTCCTGTTCGCAAACCACGTAAGAATGGCCCGTGAACAACCTGTACAAAGTTTGGTGTCGATCCGAGCACAACGGGCCCGACCCAAGGCCCAACGACAAATCGGGCCCGAACATGGCCCGGTCAACACGTTGACCCGAGACGTGAAGCCGTGACCCGATACCACCATAAGAATGCCCGTGAACAACCGTGTCAGCTTTCGTGGCTATCCGACGTCGTTTGGTGGTGTTACGAAGAATCCCGAGAAAACGAACTTACCGGGCCCGCAGGCCCGTGGGCCCGAATCCAGATTATTATTTCCCAAGACCACCGTCAACTTGTCCCGATGGTTCACATGAAGTTTGGTGCCGTTCCGACCTCGTTTGATACGGTTATGGTTGAACCACACGGGCGCTCGGTCCCGACCCGAGCCCAGTCAACGTTTTGACCCGATCAAATCAGCCCGTGACCCGAAACCACCCTACTTGGGCCCTACAACAGCCACGTAAAGTTTCGGGATGATCCGACGTTCTTTCATGGGGTTACGGACAATCCACGTCAAACAAGCGTCACGGGCCGACCGAGCCGGGCCAACGGGCCCTCGGGACCCGAAAACTGAATTTCTTTCATCCAAACACCTTAAAACACGTTACCGAGGTCTCACGCAAAATTTCATGCCAATCCGACGTCGTTTGATGGGGTTTTGAAAAATTATGATTCCTCAAAAATTTAATGTTTGTTCCTGTCACTTAGCTTTTTGTGCAAAATGTATATATAGGGGAGGGGTGGGTGTTGAGCAGCCCATGCCCGGGCAAGGTAGGAGAGCGCCCAAGCCAAAGGAGGCTGGTGGCGCGCATAACAGCCCAAATGCCCCAACGATGACTGAGAACAAGCGCCCCTCTCCCCTCCCTCCCCCCCACCAAGCGCCCCTCCCCCCCACGTTGCCTGCCCACGTTGCCTCGACGACCAGCAAACCTCGAAAATTATGATTCCTCGAAAAATTAATGTCTGTTCCTGTCACTTTACTTTTTGTGCAAAATGTATATATAGGGGAGACCAGGGGCTTGAGCAACCCCTGTGCCCAAGCATGGGCATGATAGAAGCACACGAGACGCGAGGTTTAAAGCCTATACAAGCAAGGCGTCGGTCTCCCCAAGCCCCGTTGCCTATAAATCAAGCCCGATGCCTTGTAAATGCCCCACACGATGCCTACAAGCAACAACGACGTTTGCTAGTTAATCGATCGATGCCCCACACATTGCAGCATGTTGCCTAGTAAACAAGCCATGCTGCCTTGGAAGCGCCCCACATCATGGCATGTTGCCTAGAACGCTGCCCAGCACGCTGCCCTTGTTCCCGCACGACGACCTGAAAGCGTGGCTGACCACGTGCTTGCCTTCAAAAATTATGATTTCTCAAAAAATTAATGTCTGTTCCTGTCACTTTACTTTTTGTGCAGAATGTATATATAGGGGGGTGGTAGTACTCTTGGGGTAGAGAGGCATGTGCTGGGATGGCATGCCAAGGCATGTGCTGGGATGGCATGCCTTGGTGTGTGCTGGGATGGCATGCCAAGGACAAGCATGTGCTAGGAAGGCATGCCAAGGCCAAGGCAAGCACATGCATTGTGAGTGAGATGAGACGGTTGTCTTTACCCCAAGAGTGCCCAAGGGAGAGGAAAGAGGTGTCAAACGTATGCTGAGCCCCACTTCGGTAGTTTGGCACCCCCATAGGCATTCAGGCAAGCGTGCCTATGGGTAAAGTCGGTAGAGCTTGTCAGCCATGTTGGGTACTATTGTTTGGACGAGATGATGGCACACGTCAAGCTTGCTTTAAGGTAACGTTCTGGCAGCACAGCCAGCCCGCAATTGCTAGTTCAAGCGGGTGGAATCTGCCTATAGGGGCGTTGCTTGCTTGCTTGCTGTGGAATTGGGCACGCCCAATATGTATCATCGACCCACGTAGTTCCTGCATGGCCCCATAGGTATTCAGGCAAGCGTGCCTATGGGTAAAGTCGGTAGAGCTTGTCAGCCATGTTGGGTACTATTGTTTGGACGAGATGATGGCACACGTCAAGCTTGCTTTAAGGTAACGTTCTGGCAGCACAGCCAGCCTGCAATTGCTAGTTCAAGCGTGTGGAATCTGCCTATAGGGGCGTTGCTTGCTTGCTTGCTGTGGAATTGGGCACGCCCAATATGTATCATCGACCCACGTAGTTCCTGCATGGCCCCATAGGTATTCAGGCAAGCGTGCCTATGGGTAAAGTCGCTTGAGCTTGCCAACACCCATGTTAGCTGTAGTCTGGACCGATGATGGCACAAGGATGCTTGCTTTAAGGTAACATTCCGGCAGCACAGCCAGCCCGCAATTGCTAGTTCAAGCGGGTGGAATCTGCCTATAGGGGTGTTGCTTGCTTGCTGTGGATTTGGGACACGCCCAATATCTATCATC
>JARYGA010006087.1:40000-42500 GCA_030545235.1 Helianthus tuberosus
GATACGAGTATAACGGGCCCGATCCAAGGCCCAACCACACAACGGGTCTGATCAAGGTCTCCGGTCAACACATCGACCGTGAACAACCACGTCAAGTTTGGTGTCGAAACGAGTACAACTGGGACGATCCAAGGCCCAACGATACATCGGGCCCGAACAAGGCCCAATAAAAAAACAGACCCGAGAACGTGAAGTCGTGATCGCAAACCACGTAAGAATGTCCCGTGAACAACTTCACAAAGTTTGGTGTCGATCCGAGCATAACGGGCCCGACCCAAGGCCCAACGACATCGGGCCCGAACAAGGCCCGTTCAACACGTTGACCCGTAACGTGAAGCCGTGGCCCGACACCACCATAAAAATGTCCGCGAGCAACGGTGTCAACTTTCGTGGCGATCCGACGTACAACGGGCCCGATCCAAGGCCCAACGACACATCGGGCCCGAACAAGGCCCAAATGAAGACCTCACCCGAAAACGTGAACTCCTGTTCGCAAACCACGTAAGAATGGCCCGTGAACAACCTGTACAAAGTTTGGTGTCGATCCGAGCACAACGGGCCCGACCCAAGGCCCAACGACAAATCGGGCCCGAACATGGCCCGGTCAACACGTTGACCCGAGACGTGAAGCCGTGACCCGATACCACCATAAGAATGCCCGTGAACAACCGTGTCAGCTTTCGTGGCTATCCGACGTCGTTTGGTGGTGTTACGAAGAATCCCGAGAAAACGAACTTACCGGGCCCGCAGGCCCGTGGGCCCGAATCCAGATTATTATTTCCCAAGACCACCGTCAACTTGTCCCGATGGTTCACATGAAGTTTGGTGCCGTTCCGACCTCGTTTGATACGGTTATGGTTGAACCACACGGGCGCTCGGTCCCGACCCGAGCCCAGTCAACGTTTTGACCCGATCAAATCAGCCCGTGACCCGAAACCACCCTACTTGGGCCCTACAACAGCCACGTAAAGTTTCGGGATGATCCGACGTTCTTTCATGGGGTTACGGACAATCCACGTCAAACAAGCGTCACGGGCCGACCGAGCCGGGCCAACGGGCCCTCGGGACCCGAAAACTGAATTTCTTTCATCCAAACACCTTAAAACACGTTACCGAGGTCTCACGCAAAATTTCATGCCAATCCGACGTCGTTTGATGGGGTTTTGAAAAATTATGATTCCTCAAAAATTTAATGTTTGTTCCTGTCACTTAGCTTTTTGTGCAAAATGTATATATAGGGGAGGGGTGGGTGTTGAGCAGCCCATGCCCGGGCAAGGTAGGAGAGCGCCCAAGCCAAAGGAGGCTGGTGGCGCGCATAACAGCCCAAATGCCCCAACGATGACTGAGAACAAGCGCCCCTCTCCCCTCCCTCCCCCCCACCAAGCGCCCCTCCCCCCCACGTTGCCTCGACGACCAGCAAACCTCGAAAATTATGATTCCTCGAAAAATTAATGTCTGTTCCTGTCACTTTACTTTTTGTGCAAAATGTATATATAGGGGAGACCAGGGGCTTGAGCAACCCCTGTGCCCAAGCATGGGCATGATAGAAGCACACGAGACGCGAGGTTTAAAGCCTATACAAGCAAGGCGTCGGTCTCCCCAAGCCCCGTTGCCTATAAATCAAGCCCGATGCCTTGTAAATGCCCCACACGATGCCTACAAGCAACAACGACGTTTGCTAGTTAATCGATCGATGCCCCACACATTGCAGCATGTTGCCTAGTAAACAAGCCATGCTGCCTTGGAAGCGCCCCACATCATGGCATGTTGCCTAGAACGCTGCCCAGCACGCTGCCCTTGTTCCCGCACGACGACCTGAAAGCGTGGCTGACCACGTGCTTGCCTTCAAAAATTATGATTTCTCAAAAAATTAATGTCTGTTCCTGTCACTTTACTTTTTGTGCAGAATGTATATATAGGGGGGTGGTAGTACTCTTGGGGTAGAGAGGCATGTGCTGGGATGGCATGCCAAGGCATGTGCTGGGATGGCATGCCTTGGTGTGTGCTGGGATGGCATGCCAAGGACAAGCATGTGCTAGGAAGGCATGCCAAGGCCAAGGCAAGCACATGCATTGTGAGTGAGATGAGACGGTTGTCTTTACCCCAAGAGTGCCCAAGGGAGAGGAAAGAGGTGTCAAACGTATGCTGAGCCCCACTTCGGTAGTTTGGCACCCCCATAGGCATTCAGGCAAGCGTGCCTATGGGTAAAGTCGGTAGAGCTTGTCAGCCATGTTGGGTACTATTGTTTGGACGAGATGATGGCACACGTCAAGCTTGCTTTAAGGTAACGTTCTGGCAGCACAGCCAGCCCGCAATTGCTAGTTCAAGCGGGTGGAATCTGCCTATAGGGGCGTTGCTTGCTTGCTTGCTGTGGAATTGGGCACGCCCAATATGTATCATCGACCCACGTAGTTCCTGCATGGCCCCATAGGTATTCAGGCAAGCGTGCCTATGGGTAAAGTCGGTAGAGCTTGTCAGCCATGTTGGGTACTATTGTTTG
>JARYGA010006088.1:0-40017 GCA_030545235.1 Helianthus tuberosus
TCAACTCGGAATATCTCGTTCTTACGAGCATGCATCATTTTTCTCCAAAGAGATATGATTTTCAACTTCAAAGTGTAGTTATTTGACAATGCATTCAGCTTAGACAACATTGCCATCTTCTGATCTTCCATTACAATAATAGTAATAGTGAATCGAAATACAGAAGAAAACAATAGAGGAAGAATGTTTGAAATATTATGATAATCAAAGTGTATATATAATAAGACTAAATCATTGATATTTTTAGATGATAGATATGTGATTGATATGTAATTAATCCACAATACTTTCCATCTTTCCATTTTCTTCTAATTCGAATTTGAAATTTTCATTGACATTTCCCTTTTTATTGTTGTCGTTACTTAGTGATAAATCATTTCCATTTTTTGTAAGTATGTTATAAAATGAAAGTAGAATTTTCATTAAATTGCGATTTTTAAAAATTGTTACATTCGGATTAAATAAGAATTTCACCAACATTGTTCTTATGATTTCAATTGTACTTAAAATAAAACATTATTATATGGTGTAAGACAATATACATTACTATTTTAATTGTCTCAAGAAAAAAGAATGTCATGATGACAACTTACACACCACATCAAATCATTAATTACTATATTAATATATGAAATTTTGACGGTAAGTATCTTATTGATAAATAAGAATATTTTATTAATTCACATATCTTATTGATAAAAAGGGAACTCTAATTTAATATAAATATAAATCTATTCAACGGACCATTAAAACGATTTCCAAATATATAATAGATTAGTTTCATTAATTTAGTAATTACTATATTCTTTACAAATACTTACCATAATCAATATCGAACCTTAATCAATAAGTAACCAGAATCAAGAACCAAACAGTCTTAATATAAATACTTTTCAATAAGTTGACTATAATAAATAAAAAACTATAACCATTGTCAGTTACTTTGAAATAAATAAAACATAATTAATAATAATTTTAGGTTGTAATTATATCAAATTTTGTTTAATATGGAAGTTACACCACTGTATTCTAGAATTTACAAATTTCAATATAACATAATATTTTTAAATTTAAGTACGTGTTTGCAGAGAATATTAGAATATTGTGATTATAAACAATATCAATTAAAGTAAAGATTGAACAATAAAAATAAAAAACTAAAGATTAAACATGTAACATAACCAACATAAGCTAACTTATATACCATTTAGTAGTCCAAAAAGGGTTACATCATATAATGTTAAAACATTCAAAAAATATTATAAGATAAAGATGCAAAATGAAGCTTCTAAAGTAGCTAAACAACAAAATTAACGGAAAAGCAAACTATAGTTATATTGTTTAGAAGGTGCGAAAGGTACTACTTGACAACCTTCTTGAGAATCAACTTGTTTTGAAGTTGGCAATAAACAAACGTGCACTTAGCAGGATGATTTATACCATTTGGTTTCGTAAACTTGGTACGCCATTCCAAAGCCTCATAGCGAAAACCACGACCGTGTTTTTCAACACGAAATGAAATCATCGTATCCACTCCAGCCAAGTTCTGGACGCACATCTCCATAGTCATGTCAATTCTGGATGCTTCAGCAACATCGGAATTAAGACGCTACGATAAATAATAAAAGAAAAATATTAGTTACTTGATCTATATAAGACGACTACATTAAATACTAAAAACTGTTTTTTATAATATTTTTGATAAAATTAACACGAATATTAAGTTAACTTACAAAACGCCTGCCGTACTTCCATTGAAACTCAATAGGATGGTAGTCCGGATCAACCTTCTTATCTTCTTCAGAATCCGAAACTTCAACATCCTCCTCGTCATTGTGCATTCCATCGCTATCAGAGTTAGTTATAATGGAAGAAACATCATCTGAATCATCATCAATGGACTCATTATAATCTAGATCAGATTCATCAACATCATTTTCATGATCGGTGTAAGCGTCAGTGTCTTGTATTTCAATAATAGAAGGAACGGGTTTAGTTATTTTTACAGCAGCAAGCGTGTATACACCCTTCGGCACAAGAACCTCACAACCATTCAAGTCATAAACAATCAGCTGGAAATTTTTCTCAAAAATGTACCTCACCACAACGTAATAATCCGGGTATATAGGTACGTAAGAAACAACATTGTCCCATCCATCGTAAATAAAATAAACCTTAAGATTCCGGTCTTTAACAATCATCACATCAAAACTGTCCCACCAATTAACATGGACCTTGAATGTTAACTTGGGAATAGATGGTAAACGTATTGTTCCTTCAACGAAATCAGAAGGAATGACCTGCATATAATATTCAGCTTGGTTAATAACTTAAATTTGATATTGAAAAAAGAAATAACTAAACTTCATATACTAACCAGATTATCATTGGACTCTTGTGTGAAGCGTTGGCAGAAGTACTCGACATTGCTTATAGTTTTCTCCGTAGACATGGACGTAAATAAAGGAACATTAGAACCAAAGATCGGATGGGGTTGCATCTTCTAAAAGGGTGTTAACAAAAAAGAATATAACTCAATTTGCTTAAACCTGAGGAAACAACCGTCGGTAAATGATAGTTTAGCTACAATATCTTGCCACCCATCCATGAACACAAACACACCTTTATGCTTAGTACATAGAACTTCAAATTCTTTACCATTAACACACTTGATAACAGCTTGATTGTTTGGCTCAGCATAGATTAGGAACCTGTTGCTATATTCATATGGTATTTCCTTGAAAAAAAGAAAATATATTAAAAAAAATATGAAGAAAATTTTTTGGTAATTATAAAACTGATAAACTTACCAAATATTCAGAAAAGTCCGATGAAAAAGTTGTATAAAAAGACGTCATAATGATCTGCGTGTGCACAAACAAAGGATTATATTAAATAGAGTATCAACTGGTACAAAATAAAGAACATAATCCATTGTAAACATTCTTATTTTTATCAGTATGTACTACTGTAAATAACAAAAATCATAAACATTTTGACAATAAACCAATAATAACATCCACAAAACAAAAATCCTATAAAACAAAAATAATACAAAACTAATAACGATGCATAACAATTTTACCATCAATAGATCAACGGATTTTGTAAAAGAACTAACACATAATAAAATAAATACCGATCTGGGTTTTTTTTCCCAAAAAAATACCAACATGCAGTAAATTATAACAAAACCCAAAAATTCAGTGAGGAAGATAACTTCATCCATAAGCTTATTAGAGAGAAAATTAGAGAGAAAAACACATGAAAAACATAACACATCAAACACATAACAAATTTAAAGAAAAACATGAAATACCATAAATATGTTAAAATAACATATAAAAAAAACTCAGACGACTTTATAAATAGATTTAAAAGACAACTTACAGTCGGTGCTACAATGACGAAGATAAGTTCTTTGTAAATAAAAAGAACAAAAAAGAAGACACACAATGGATTATTACAGATCAACAAAACGGAAGTTATTGATACATACCTTCAAGCTCCGATTATGTGATAGAAATGAATATGGATGGATTGATATTCAAACGGATGAAGAAGAAAGGGTTTATGGGGGGATGTGAGATATTCTTTGAAGAAAGAGATATTACAATGAGTAGATTCAAGATTTGGTAAGATAAAAACATAGGTTATAAAGGATCCATATTTGCGGGTCGGATTTCATCAAAACGGGTATTCTATACGGAAATTAGGAGGACGGGGTTTTCCCGCCCAAAAGCAAAATCTAGAGGGCTAATAGCTTGACACATCAGCAAAAAATAACACATTTATTATATATAATAGATTTTATAAGAATATGATGATTAATTGTTAAGATGTTGGTGGGAACTTAATAATTAATTATATAAGCATATGTTAATGCTAAATACGAATGAATAGAGACTTAGAATATTTTCCTTTATATTGTTAATATTAATTGCTTTATAATTTAATTTGATTTTTTCGTTAATAACTTGCATTTGTTGTTAAAAAACTAAATACGTAGTTGTGCTTAATTTTTTTCTCGACATATATATTAACATAAAGTCCTCATGAATAGTGTTTTCAAATTTTTATAGTATTATTTGATTTTAAGTTGTGATTATTTTATTAATTCCCATGAGTAGTGTATTCAGATTTTTATAGTATTGTTTGATTTTAAGTAATAATTATATTTATATATTTATATATATGAATACAATGAGGTAATGGATTTTTTTATTAATTTTATAATTATAGAGTCTTCATGAACAATACCATATATTTTAGTTTTTCATTAATTTTATAATTATTAAATTATTTTATAAGAATAAGATGATTAATTGTTAAGATGTTAGTGGGAACTTAATAATTAATTATATAAGCATATGTTAATGCTAAATACGAATGAATAGAGACTTAGAATATTTTCCTTTATATTTTTAATATTAATTGCTTTATAATTTAATTTGATTTTTTCATTAATAACTTGCATTTGTTGTTAAAAACCTAAATACGTAGTTGTGCTTAATTTTTTTCTCGACATTTTGTTATAAATTTTGTTGAAACTGGAGTTGGATTCATAATAATGTATTTTTTTGTATCATAAACTATACGAGTGCCGATAACATTTTTGTTAAAAAAGGGAGTTGTATTAAAAACATATTCTTTTGCATAGTAAACTATACATATATCGACATCATATTAGTACCATGACAATTTCGACTAAACAACATTGGTACCGGTATCGGTAGTATCAAAACCGGTATTCATTTATATGATTTCAATTGATGTAAAATACGGAGCGAACCAAACCAACACTAACTGTGTTCCTGCCGCGTAGCGCGGGGGAAATACACTAGTTATATATATTAGTGGTGAGGGATGATGAATAGTTATTTGTTTTTGTCTTTTACTTGCTTTATTTTCTTTTATATAAAGGTTGATAAGAGATCATTGAGTAAATTGCCATTTTAGTCCTGAGGTTTGGTCCAAATTGCCATTTTAGTCCAAATAGTTTTTTTTCTCCTCTGGGTTCCTGACTTTTCCATTTTCTTGCCATTTTGATCACATTGCCTAACTCAGTCTAAAAATCTGGTTATAACCAGGGGTATTTTTGGCATAACTGTTGTGTAGTGATAACCAGGGGTAGTTTACAACATAATTTATAAACCTCATAATAATTTAATGCAAAAAATACCCCTGATTATAACCTGGTTTTTAGACTAAGTTTGGCAATGTGATCAAAATGGCAAGAAAAAGAAAAAGTCAGTGACCCAAAGGAGAAAAAAAACTATTTGGACTAAAACGGCAATTTGGACAAAAACTCAGGGACTAAAATGGCAATTTACTCGAGATCATTATAACAATCAAGTTTGGTGCTCTGGTGGAAAAGAACCTTTCTTATAACCTTGAGCTCCCAGGTTCAAATCCTTAATTCTACCGGTTTTATTGCTTAATTTTTTTATTTGGCAAAAGCTAAAATGCTTCTAATATTAAGAATCGGTCCATCAACTTCAACTGTAACAAGAAGCCTTCAACCAGTAAGGCTAACAAAATACTTGGTTGACTATTTTTATTTAATTTAACCATGAGTTAATTGCCAAAATCGTCCCTGGGTGTCACACCCCCAAAATCCACCAGCGGAGTATCACCGAAGGAGGCGTGACATGACCAGGATCAAGCCACCAATCATATTGAACAACATAGTAAAGTAAATAAAAGTCCAACCACACAATATAATTGGTGTTCGAAAACAGTTCAATAAGTCTAAGTAATTCAGCGGAAGCAAATAGTTCAAAACCCAAATTCATAAGTTAAAAGTGTTTAAGTTCATCATGAACACTCAATGTCCATGCTCCACAACGACACTTCCCATGCAAGCTCTTGCTAAGTACCTATCGACTTGCAAGGCATGTAACAACGAGTCAACAATAAAGTTGAGCGAGTTCACGGTTGGTTGTCCAGTTTAAAGTTGTTTCAAAAGCCGTAATTTCATTCGAAAACTAGTAGTTAATCAGTTCCTTGTTTCCCAAACCATAACCAGTGGGGGCTACCCCATGTAACCACTAGACCGTTACCATATCGACAACTGACTGAGAAAGTTGTGCCCTACATCAATGTCTATCATCATTGACTAAGTGCCCAGATCCATTAGTACACGCCCGTCCTCCCGGCACGGTGTGAGGCTTGTCAACCCTAATAGCGCTATTAACTAATGACCCGCTCGCCATTGGCCCGGCGATTAAGCCGATATAAAAATGAGGGACTTAATGATAGAGCTTTGTCTAGTAAGTTATAGGTTGTCATCCTTCCCAACTGAGGACGGAGGTACGTAATCTATCCAAAGAGAATACGCAGGTTAATGTTGTCATCCTTCTCAACGAGGATGGAGGTACATACTCTGTTAAAGGTGAATATGTAGGTTTCATTTTAGCTTCTTAACCCATTCCCAAACCACCGGGAATCCCATGCCTTATAAGAAGTGTGAACTCACCTTAGGTTAGCTCGGCAGATACACACAAGGTTAATCGAGCTGCTAGTGGTCAACCACGTCCTAACATGGTTATCATAAAAGTCAGGTCTAGGTTCAAGTAGTGCATGAATGTTTACACAGATTTAGCAAATCAAGAACACGTAATGATCATGGCACACATGGCATACACATAGGACATGTTAAACAGGTCAGTTAAATAAACCCAAAGTTTAACTTGTGCGATCCAAATGGTTTGGGCTGAACCATTTGTGCGATTCACTAATGAAGCCCAACTAAACACCCCGGCCCAACATGTTGTGCGTTCTCCACAACCTTGTGCGATCCACAACATGTTGTGCGATCCAACATGAACCTGGCCCACACGAATAAGAAGCCCAACAGCATACGCGGCCCAAACAATTTCCCAGTTTAATAATCTTACGCGATCCTAATGAACTTGTGCGACTCATTAGGGCCTGTGCGACTGAGTTGGGCCGCATGGCCCAATGACATAACAAACTCAAACATCTATGTGTGTGTGTGGCCCAAGTCTTGTGCGATCATGCATATCATAGTTGTACTGTGTGGTTTGCTTAGTTGTACCCTATTTGTGCGATTAGCCCTTGTGCGATTCAAGGGCTTGTACGATCAGTCTTTTTGGACCGGATCTTGTGCGGTTCAACGACCTTGAGCGATTAACTAACGAAATCCCTGATTTTATGCGAATCAGTTATTCCTTCCTTATTTACCCGGTTACAACCAATCAATGCTAACAGTTTCGGTTTTTACCAACAATCGATTAAACCAATTAAACATTAACTAAATCCTTATGAACCCTAAAACAATTCATCATTAATACTTCAAGAATATACCCATAGCAGCCGATAATCTTATATTCGGTTCTAGATTAGCAGTAACGTCATAAAATCATTAATCTTATATCGATCAATTACAACATACATGTGAGCCGATTATCATTTAATTCTCATGAACCTATAATACCAATGATTCTATTACAAGCACCCTAAGTCATCATGCAAACACTCATACAATCATTAATTCGATCATAACAAACATGGCATCATGTATCATATAAACAATAGCAAGGTACTAACCGGATTGATGTCTAGTACAAAGAGAACCCGAAGGATCAAAGGCTGTCGTTTACCTTCGAAGAGGAGGAAGAGGGAGGTTTAGGGTTTGTGTGTTCTTGTGTAATTTGCAAATGATAGGGAAAACAAACCCTCGAAAGGATCATGTGCCGGTTTATATAGTAAAGTGACTGAAACCCATAATGGGTAGCCCATTCGGTTCGAATTCGAGCATAGTGGGTCGAGCAGGGTAAGCGAATTAAGACCATGATGTGCGGCCCAAGTGTGTTGTGCGATCCAAGTTATATATATTGATGTGCGTTAGGTGTATATATAGGTTTAAGTATATTTTAAGCCCTTTTACACTTTCTTTAGCCAAGTTTTAAATTTATAAAACACGATATTTACTAACACTAAACACACATATGGGCAAGTGCACCCATCGTGAGCGTAGTATAGTGTTGGTAAGATACCGAGGTCGTCCAAGGACACAAGAGCTTTTAGTACCGGTTTATCCTCAACGTCTAATCAAATCAAAAAGGTTAGAAAAAGGTTTTAAACTAATAAAAATAAAAACTAACTAAAATGCTGAAAATAAAATAAAAGTAAAAACAGATAGACAAGATGAATCACTTGGCTCCGACTTGTGTTTAGTGTAACCTTTGATTATTTCCGCACTTTTGCACTTTTTAAGAGATTATCTTAGTTATTGTAGTAGGCCCCTCTTTTGAAGGCGACGTTACCCTCAACCCAGTAGTTTGAGTCAGCAAGGATACAATCCTAAAGGGTCGGATTATTGAAAGATAATTAATTAAGTTATTAATGCATATTATGGTAGGCCCCTCTTTTGAAGGTGACGTTACCCTCGGCTAAGTAGTCTGAGTCAGCAGGGATACAGTCCTAAGTAGCCGGATTAAAGTATTAATAGTAGCTTACATATGAGGGGATCAAAGAGTTTGGACCCCCGCCATCCAATACCATTAAGTATTAAAGGAGGTCCTACTAGATTTGACCCAGGTCCTTGCAGGATCTATACACTGAACAAGGCAAGACTTTTACCAAACCGTTCCCTTAACCCCCGACCAGGTAGCCAACATACCTCCATTTAGACCGTGGAGATATGAATGGTGAAAATATTTTATTTTATATAGACAGTAAAATAATGCCAAGACACCACAGACAAACGATAAGGAAAAATCACCTTCAACATAAGAAACTAGTTATTAAAGTCATTAATACATAACCAAGTAAAAAGTGCGAAAAGATTAAAAATAAAAAGTATTACACTAGACACTTTGTCTTCACCAAGTGATGTAAGAGACTTAGGCAAACATGGCCATGATTGTCAAGAACTCTTACGATCAATCTTGGATCCCGAGACGACTCACACACTCTATGATGGACATGGATGATGGTGGTGGATGATGGTGTTATGGTGGTGGTGGGTGGTGGGTGAAGTGTGAGAGAGGTGGTGTGCCAAGGGATGGTTTGAGCTTGAGCCAAGCACTCCTATTTATAGGCTGAACAAAAGCTCGGGCACGGCCCCGTGTCCAGTGGGCACGGCCCCGTGTCCACATCCTTCTCTGTCTTCATTAATTTCTCTTGTCTGTATTAGTTGACCACGGCCTCGTGTCGGCTGGGCACGACCCCGTGTGCAGAAGCATATCTGTACTATCAAGATTTGCCTGGATTCTGCGAATCTTATAGTTGACCACGGCCCCGTGTCCGCTGAGCACGGCCCCGTGGTGGGTGATGGAAGCTTCTACAACTTTGTCTTTTATGCTGACACTTGGGCACCCCACCGTGCTCATTGAGCACGGGGCGTGTTCAGCCTTCTGTTCTCTTGTTTTACTTGGGAAGATGCTGTCGTGGGGTCGGGCATGTCACGTTTGTTCCTTTTCTTGTATTTATGTTAGATTTAGCTGCCTTTTTGCTTCTTTTGTTAATTTGAGCTCATTTAATCCTGAAAATACAAAAGGAAGACAAAAGCACACTTTTTTCAACATTAGTACTAAAAAAGGGTTAGTTTTATGCCACAATTGATGTAATTTATATGTTGCATTTTGCACACATAAATATACATACATACATATATTCACATAATACAAACATAATCTTTCATTTAAAACCATGTCTCACATTATCACATATTGTCCAAACAAGTTACATCAAAGCACCACGAAAGGTTCTAAATTACGAGTTGTCACACTGAGGTTTGGGCACGTTTGCCATTTTCGTCCAAAATGACACTTTTGTACCAAATTGCCCCCAACGTTTGTAACTTTTTGCCATTTTCATTCAAACCACTAACTTAGTTTATTTTTTCTGTTAAGTTGAGAATATTTGGATGAAACTGGCAAATATAAAACCACAGGGACGATTTTGGCAATTTACTCAAACCCTTTTTAATTTCTTTTATTTAATTATTTTTGTTACATATATAATAAAAAAGAATATACATGGAATTTTTAGAAAAAAAAATTAATAGTTTTGTCACATAATTTTTATAAATTTTCATCTAAATCACTAACTCAGTTTATTTTTTCTGTTAAGGTCAGTTTTAAATTTTATAAATTAAGACAGAAATTAATTTACAGTTTGTTTATATAAATCAGTTTTATAAAGAGAAAACGTCATTGGTGTGCAACACATAACAATCGATTACAACTTTTAGTATTTATCAGTTGTAGAGATTATGAAAAATAATTGTAAAACGTTACATATTTTTTAAATGTGTTGAGCACCTAGGAAATATGTTGGTAGAAATAAAATATTTATTTAATTAAGATTATGAGGATAACTAACTAATACTTATTCTGAGTGACTTGAGTAAAGAAACTTTTGGTTCATAGCATTATAATTACAATTTGGTGGGTAATTTTAAGGTTTGGTAACGATACATTGTTTGATAGATGGGGGGGGGGGGGGCACTGGCCTCTGATTTTCATTAGGAGCGAATTCCAAAGAGTAGAAAATGAATTACAAACTTGGTATATATGATAAGATTTTTTTATTTGATCTTTTTCAATAAGGTCACCAGCATTTTAGTTTTATAAAATTTAGAGGTTTAAGTAGATTTTATTTTTATAAAAATGATCTATATAAAAAATTAGAAATTAATTTCTGTCTTAGTTTATAAACATCATTCGCCTTAATTAGAAAAATTAACTTAGTTATTGGTTGGATGAAATATAAAAATTATGTGACAAAGCTATTATTTTTTCATATAAAAATTGCATATATATTCTTTTTTATTATATATGTAACAAAATTAATTAAATAAAAGAAATTTAAAAGTGTTTGAGTAAATTGCCAAAATCGTCCCTCTGGTTTTATATTTGCCAGTTTCATCCAAATATCCTCAACTTAACAAAAAAATAAACTAAGGTTGTTGTTTGGATGAAAATGGTAAAAAGTTACAAATGTTGGGGGCAATTTGGTACAAAAGTGTCATTTTAGACGAAAATGGCAAACGTTCCCAAACCTCAGTGACGATTTTGGCAATCCTATTCGTCATGATTTATTTAAAACTTTTCATAAGATAAATTACTTATTAGGGCATAACATGCCTCTTTAAAATTCCATTTATGTACAAGTTCACATACCTCACGGGGGATCACTCAACACTCGGCCGAAGATGTATTTTAGTGAATCACTCGAGAGCGGCATGGAACTTACTCCTACCATAGGCTTGCCAAGCAATCAATCCTCCTCCTTTTTAACTATATACCTTTGTAAATATCAAGAGGACTTTTGGGTGAAGGGTTAGGCTTGGGTTAAAGGTAGGTGGTTGGGTTAGTGTTTAGTGAAAGGGCGAAAAGTGTAACAAGCGTCAGTTTTCGTAAGACTTTCTATTTTTTTGAAACTTTTTATTTTGTTGAAGCTTTTATTCAAACAAAGTTATTTTTGATAAACTTGTTTGTTTATTTCTCTTTTGCTTCATCATCAACATTTTTTTAAGGTCATACGAAAAACCGGGCTTGTTACTAAAATAAAAGGTTAAAAATAAAAAGGGTTTTGGTGGGTGAAAGGGTGTTTGGTTTGGGTTATGAAATGAAAATGTTTAGGCTCAAAGGGGCTAACTAGGGGGATTTTGGGTAGGTGGTAAAAAAAAAGAAAATAATGGTGTAGAAATAAAAAAAGGGTTAGTCCTAATACCTCCATCATTTACTTACTCGGGTTTAAGTTGGTAAGGACCGGGAATGCATCGTCGTGACAAGTTCTAGAGTCGTAAGAACCAAGCGGCTATTCACACAAGAAACGAAAAATGAGCATTTAGTTTAATGATATGTATTTGTATGCTCAACAAAGGCTCAAAACTCACTTTTGTGGGAATGGGTTTTTTATGTGATCAAGTATATATAATCAAATTTTAACTAAGCTTGTCATGCCGTTTCATAATTTTCTTATGTTGGTTCTTTTTATCACGACGCTATCGGTTGTAAATTTGTAAAAATATAACCTTTTTAGAACTTGAATTTCCCGAGTTAAACATAGACAAGTAAAAAAATGAAAATTTTTGAAAAAAATTGGGGTGATTAGCGGTTCCAATAGAGTTTTGTGTAAGGCTTGTAGTTAGGACTTGCAAGATTCAAGGTTTTAGCATCCCCCCCCCCCCACACTTAAATTACACATTGTCCTCAATGTGTCCCAAAAATAAGTTTTTAGGTTGATTGAATGTGTAAAAAGGTGTGAAAAAGAAAAAAATTGTGTTACTGGGCGCTGGACACGGCCCCGTGTTGTCCGGGCACGGCCCCGTGTTCAGGTGCCAGTAACAAAATTGAAAAAGAGAAACAGAAGCCTGGACACGGGGGCGTGTTGGGTGAACACGACCCGTGTCCAGTTTACCTGAACTGGGCATTTTCTGCAGACTGTGCAGCACGGGGCCGTGTTGGGCGGACACGGCCCGTGCTGAACTTACTGTTAACGAATAAATTGTCGGATGGCCCTGTTTTCCTGCATGGGGTGCTGGTTCAAGTTTCCCTTGTTTCCTTTGCCATCCCGAGTGTGTTTTATTTGTTTCAACACCATCCAAACACCAAATTAACTAAAACCATCATTCATTAAGTCATAGAGAGAATTACATAGTAGTCCTAAGGGTTAAAATTCTAGATAAGTAGGTCAAAGAAACACAAGAAATCCAAATCAAGAAGTTTTAGCCTAAACTTTATTTTACTAGCAAAATTTCCAAAAAGATAATTCTCTTGGTTAGATGCGGCATGAAAACTTCTTTTCTTTGGGCATGGGTTCCTCACACGTCGGCGAGCCATTCTTCTATCTCCCTTGGGAGAAGGAAGGCGGGTTCATTGGCGTTAGTTTGAGGAGGTACAACTTCCACCGGGACTTCTTGTAGATCTTCAAGAGGAGGCTCCGCTGGAAGGTCATCCCACCCATTAGGATTGTGGATTCCAAGTGCTAGGTTCCAATCCTCTTGAGGGAGGATTGGTTCCATGGGAGGTGTTACAAGAATGTTTAACCTCTGGTGCAAGAGGTTAATCTCTTGAAAACTGTTTTCCAGCCCTACCGTAAGATAATTTATACGGTCTATTAGGACCTCCTCCACCGAAGTCATCTCGTCAAGAGCTTCATGTAACGCCATTACGTATCGTACGAGAGTTGCTTCAATTGATGACCTTCTTTCTCTTCGACTGTTTCTGGAGTGCGCAGAAGAGGTTCCACTATTTTGGCTAGACATTCTACGAAAACAAACCAAAGATAGTTCATTTTAATGAAACAGTATGACGGACATGGCCCCGTGCTCAAAGAGCACGGCCCCGTGTTCACCTTTCTGCAGTTTTTTAGAACAAAGGATCTTGGAGTTTCAAATTATTTTTCCTAATTATGAGTCATTTTTTAGCAGAAATAACTTAAAACAATGTTGTGTAACTTATTTTTAACAAGATCCTTTGAACAAAAACTTAACAAAGATCACAATAAAGCTTGGATTTAAGCTTCAATGGAGGTGTTGTTGCAAGAAAGATGAAGAAGAAGGTAATGGATAAAAGAGGAAAGGACAAGATGTTTGTTAGAACCTTCTTTTAGAACATAGCTAGGATGGTAGGTGAGAAGATCCTTTTAAATCTCTGTCCCTGGATGGCCCAAATGTGCAGGATTCTTGGCTGCATTTATAGAAAACGACAGCATGCTGGACACGGCCCCGTGTCGGCTGGACACGGCCCCGTGTGCAGGCAAGACCCTGACACGTTTTGTCCATATTCTGACAAAAATTCAGAAGGGAATCTTCTGGTGGACACGGGGGCGTGTTGACCTGGGCACGACCCCGTGTCGAAAGGCTGTTTATGAAGTTTTGTCTATTTTTAAGGAATTTTTCCGGATCGGGGGGTTCCTTACTGGTTGGAACAACCCCAAAGTGCCTAAGATACCTTAATTGCTCTAGATTTAGACGAGAACGCAAGAGGTTGTCGGTGAGGGTGATTCCAATGCTATATGTAGGTGGACAAGTCCAACCCTTTCCCGGGCTCTCGTTAAAGAAGGTGTATGCCGAATCGCTCAGATCTATGTATGCATCGAACGAAGTTGATGGGGAGTCCTTCACGGCACAATCGACACAGGGACGACTATCGCTCAAGTCCTCGCTAGATTTAGAGGTATCGTCGGGAACAACGAAGTTGTTTGAATGCGATCCCAACACTTCTTCTTGGTTATCGTTTTGAGATAAATTATTGAAATCTATCCTAAGTTCTTTTAACCAATTAAGAATTAGATCTTCTAAATGAAATAGTTCATCAAGAAGCATTTCTCCTAGAAAATCCGGTTGAGAGCATTCGAGGGAGAGATATGGATTATTTTTACTTTCGCCCCTCTTAAGGATACAGGGAAACGATGGGTCGATATAGTGGGGTTTATAATTTAGAAAATAACATTCTAAGTCCTTATGGGAACCACCACATATTTGACACCACGCACCATAAGAGTGCCGAAAGTACAAAATATCAGTATCACTCATGTTTGTGTCAGAAATTACCAACCGTCGGGATCTTACGGTTCTGTTTTCAGCAACTGAATCTTGGGCACGGGGCGTGTTGAGTGGGCACGGCCCCGTGTTCAGCTTACTGTCTGACTTAAAACAGGATTGCCAGTTCCAATGATTGGGCACGGGGCGTGTTCAGCGGGCACGGCCCGTGCTGAGTTCTGCAGAAGCTGAAAAATTAAGAAAAATCCTAAAAAAATAGAAAAATAAGAAAATACGATTAGGCCGTTGATTCCTAACTTTCTTAAAATCCTTGTGTCCCCGGCAACGGCGCCAAAAACTTGATGTGCGTTAGGTGTATATATAGGTTTAAGTATATTTTATGCCCTTTTACACTTTCTTTAGCCAAGTTTTAAATTTATAAAACACGATATTTACTAACACTAAACACACATATGGGCAAGTGCACCCATCGTGAGCGTAGTATAGTGTTGGTAAGATACCGAGGTCGTCCAAGGACACAAGAGCTTTTAGTACCGGTTTATCCTCAACGTCTAATCAACTCAAAAAGGTTAGAAAAAGGTTTTAAACTAATAAAAATAAAAACTAACTAAAATGCTGAAAATAAAATAAAAGTAAAAACAGATAGACAAGATGAATCACTTGGCTCCGACTCGTGTTTAGTGTAACCTTTGATTATTTCCGCACTTTTGCACTTTTTAAGAGATTATCTTAGTTATTGTAGTAGGCCCCTCTTTTGAAGGCGACGTTAACCTCAACCCAGTAGTTTGAGTCAGCAAGGATACAATCCTAAAGGGTCAGATTATTGAAAGATAATTAATTAAGTTATTAATGCATATTATGGTAGGCCCCTCTTTTGAAGGTGACGTTACCCTCGGCTAAGTAGTCTGAGTCAGCAGGGATACAGTCCTAAGTAGCCGGATTAAAGTATTAATAGTAGCTTACATATGAGGGGATCAAAGAGTTTGGACCCCCGCCATCCAATACCGTTAAGTATTGAAGGAGGTCCTACTAAATTTGACCCAGGTCCTTGCAGGATCTATACACTGAACAAGGTAAGACTTTTACCAAACCGTTCCCTTAACCCCCAACCAGGTAGCTAACATACCTCCATATAGACCGTGGAGATATGAATGGTGAAAATCTTTTATTTTATATAGACAGTAAAATAATGCCAAGACACCACAGACAAACGATAAGGAAAAATCACCTTCAACATAAGAAACTAGTTATTAAAGTCATTAATACATAACCAAGTAAAAAGTGCGAAAAGATTAAAAATAAAAAGTATTACACTAGACACTTTGTCTTCATCAAGTGATGTAAGAGACTTAGGCAAACATGGCCTTGTTTGTCAAGAACTCTTACGATCAATCTTGGATCCCGAGACGACTCACACACTCTATGATGGACAATGGATGATGGTGGTGGATGATGGTGTTATGGTGGGTGGTGGATGAAGTGTGAGAGAGGTGGTGTGCCAAGGGATGGTTTGAGCTTGAGCCAAGCACTCCTATTTATAGGCTGAACAGAAGCTCGGGCACGGCCCCGTGTCCAGTGGGCACGACCCCGTGTCCACATCCTTCTCTGTCTTCATTAATTGCTCTTGTCTGTATTAGTTGACCACGGCCTCGTGTCTGCTGGGCATGACCCCGTGTGCAGAAGCATATCTGTACTATCAAGATTTGCCTGGATTCTGCGAATCTTATAGTTGACCACGGCCCAGTGTCCGCTGAGCACGGCCCCGTGGTGGGCGATGGAAGCTTCTACAACTTTGTCTTTTATGCTGACACTTGGGCACGCCCCCGTGCTCATTGAGCACGGGGCGTGTTCAGCCTTCTGTTCTCTTGTTTTGCTTGGGAAGATGCTGTCGTGGGGTCGGGCATGTCACGTTTGTTCCTTTTCTTGTATTTATGTTAGATTTAGCTGCCTTTTTGCTTCTTTTGTTAATTTGAGCTCATTTAATCCTGAAAATACAAAAGGAAGACAAAAGCACACTTTTTCCAACATTAGTACTAAAAAAGGGTTAGTTTTATGCCACAATTGATGTGATTTATGTGTTGCATTTTGCACACATCAATATACATACATATATTCACATAATACAAACATAATATTTCATTTAAAACCATGTCTCACATAATCACATATTGTCCAAACAAGTTACATCAAAGCACCACGAAAGGTTCTAAATTACGAGTTGTCACACTGAGGTTTGGGCACGTTTGCCATTTTCGTCCAAAATGACACTTTTGTACCAAATTGCCCCCAACGTTTGTAACTTTTTTCCATTTTCATCCAAACCACTAACTTAGTTTATTTTTTCTGTTAAGTTGAGAATATTTGGATGAAACTGGCAAATATAAAACCACATGGACGATTTTGGCAATTTACTCAAACCCTTTTTAATTTCTTTTATTTAATTATTTTTGTTACATATATAATAAAAAAGAATATACATGGAATTTTTAGAAAAAAAAATTAATAGTTTTGTCACATAATTTTTATAAATTTTCGTCTAAATCATTAACTCAGTTTATTTTTTCTGTTAAGGTCAGTTTTAAATTTTATAAATTAAGACATAAATTAATTTACAGTTTGTTTATATAAATCAGTTTTATAAAGAGAAAACGTCATTGGTGTTCAACACATAACAATCGATTACAACTTTTAGTATTTATCAGTTGTAGAGATTATGAAAAAAAATTGTAAAACGTTACATATTTTTTAAATGTGTTGAGCACTTAGGAAATATGTTGGTAGAAATAAAATATTTATTTAATTAAGATTATGAGGATAACTAACTAATACTTATTCTGAGTGACTTGAGTAAAGAAACTTTTGGTTCATAGCATTATAATTACAATTTGGTGGGTAATTTTAAGGTTTGGTAACGATACATTGTTTGATAGGGGGGGGGGGGGCACTGGCCTCTGTTTTTCCTTAGGAGCGAATTCCAAATAGTAGAAAATGAATTACAAACTTGGTATATATGATAAGATTTTTTTATTTGATCTTTTTCAATAAGGTCACCAGCATTTTAGTTTTATAAAATTTAGAGTTTTAAGTAGATTTTATTTTTATAAAAATGATCTATATAAAAAATTAGAAATTAATTTCTGTCTTAGTTTATAAACATCATTCGCCTTAATTAGAAAAATTAACTTAGTTATTGGTTGGATGAAAATTTATAAAAATTATGTGACAAAGCTATTATTTTTTCATATAAAAATTGCATGTATATTCTTTTTTATTATATATGTAACAAAATTAATTAAATAAAAGAAATTTAAAAGAGTTTGAGTAAATTGCCAAAATCGTCCCTCTGGTTTTATATTTGTCAGTTTCATCCAAATATCCTCAACTTAACAGAAAAAATAAACTAAGGTTGTTGTTTGGATGAAAATGGTAAAAAGTTACAAACGTTGGGTGCAATTTGGTACAAAAGTGTCATTTTAGACGAAAATGACAAACGTTCCCAAACCTCAGTGACGATTTTGGCAATTAACTCTTTAACCACTAACAAGGTAACTTTTATTTTTTTTGTCTTTTCTAATTCAAACTAATTGTATTTATATGTAGTTAATGATATTTTTTTTGATATTAATGATTTTTTTTGTTATTACATAATAGTTAGTATTATCTTAACAGACCAATGTCGATACCGGTGTCGGTTCTATTGAAATCATTATCGATACCGAAACAGGGTTTCGGTTCCGAAAGTGTTTAGTACGGTACCGTATCGGATCAAAAGTAAATAATGGGTGCCGAATTGGTACAAAAAAATGGTTCGGTTCATTAGGTATCCGTACCCGGCATTATTTGTTCATTCCTACCTTTATAACTTCTACTTATATATATAAAAGGCAATTTGTATATACAGTTGATCAAGAACCATGAATAGTAACTTTATTTTTATAAGAATATATTGCTTCTAATTATTTTCTTATTTAATGTATTATAATAGTTTATTATTATATTTACTTTTAATAATATATTTTTCTTTTTTTTCTTTTTTGAAAAACATACATTTCCTTTATCATTTTTTAATAATTCTTTTTTTCTTTTTTTAGAACATATATTAATTTATCGATTAATTCGATACTTTTTTTAATAATTGAAGTTTATAACTTTTTTTCTAAAAACTTAAGTACGTAGTTGTGCTTGATTATTTCCCTGACATTTCGTTATAAGTTTTGTTAAAAACGAAGCTAAACATAAAATAAAGTATTTATTTGGTATTATAAAACGGTACGATGATAAACTAAACAGTTCTAATGGTTTGCCTTTCTAAACAACATGTTTTATTTTTAAATTACGTTTGTTTTACATTATCATTTGCTCGGTTTCGCCGCAACGCGCGATGTCAAAAATACTAGTAATTAGTTAAACGAGAGGCAATGAGGGCAATTTAAAATATTTTTAGTTTGATGGGAAGCAGGATGGGAGAGGTGTAAAAATGGAATTTTCCAAATCACTATTATATTCTTTTCAGTTGAGTTGGCTCTGCATAGCCATAGAAATGGAATTGCCAAATAAAATATTCATTGCTTTTAGAGCATATTTTAGGGTTAAGTTATTTTACAAATACTCTTTTGTAAGAAGTGTAAGAACACTTTATAGAGTGGTAAGTGTCCAATAACCTAAAATCTAAACCCACTACACCACCATCAATACAAGCTTTACTGTGTGACAACCGGCAAAACTAATGGTAATTTCGTACAACTTAACAATTATTTATACACTTAACTGCATTCAATTTGGCTTAATTAATGCATGATTAGGTCATACAAGTCTAGCAATCATAGGACATATTGAGACTTGACAATTGATATAGTTACATTCGTCGTGTCACGATAAAACGATAAACTATGTCCTAATATGTTGGCGAAAATACTAAAAACACTGTTCGCGTAAGCGAATTCTGAAAATTGACTAAACGATCAACGAACGATATGGAAGGCATATCAACATAGAAACTTCAATAAAAACCCTAATTAGGGGCATGAATTGCAATAAAAGTCTAACTTTCCGGAAAATGCCAAAACTATTAAATTGTCCGATCCGCAATAAACGGTAATAATTATGATTGTCCACAACACTAAAATTCAGCTTTTACAATGTCCATAACACTTGTAAATGATGTTAAACACCTTAAATAAACCCGGGGATATCAATGGAATATCCAAAATATAGCTTCCGGTATTACGACGCATCTTTAACAAATTGACCGGTTTCGAGCTGACGAACGATATATAGCGATATTTTTATTAGAGTAGATTACAAAAACAGTCCTTTATGTATGTCACTTATTGCAAACTGTGTCCTTTATCTTTAATAATTACAGAAAACGTACTTGATGTTTGCAAACCCTTGCAAATTATGTCTTTAGCCCTAACTCAGTTAATTTTTTGTGGTTAAATCTGACCAAATTGACCCCATATAAGGGTATTTTGGTCATTTTACTCTCATGTGGGGTTCATTTAGTCAGATTTAACCACAAAAATACCCTTATGTGGGGTCCATTTGGTCAGATTTAACCACAAAAATTAACTGAGTTAGGGCTAAAGGACATAACTTGCAAGGGTTTGCAAACATCGAGTACTTTTTCTGTAATTATTGAAGACAAAGGACACAGTTTGCAATAAGTGAGATACATAAATGACGATTTTTGTAATTTACTCTTATTAGAGTATTATCTTAATACATAGTTAACTAGTCTAATGAACTAGTTAAGATTAATTAACACCCTAAACCATCATTAGTGGCCAACTGATGCAAGAATACCACTAATTACCTAAATATCTAAATTTAACACATATATATATATATATCTTAAAAAAAATATTCCCATGGCCACCCCCCCAAATTCGGCCAAACTATCATCCCACAAGCCACCCTATAACCTACGAGGAATAATGATGGAGGTGCTCTCAAACCACCACCTCCATAACTCACCATTTTCACTTCCAAAACAACCATTTCTAAGCCTCTTCAAGCCATTTCAAGAAGGTTTAAACAAGTTCAAGGCATGGAGGTGCACTAGGAAGCATTTTAGAGCTTCAACATCTTACAACCTTCATCTTCTTCATTAGTTTGCTTCCCTAGCCTTGTGCTAGTAGTAAGGTTCTTCATCTCATTTTCATGCTTGTTACATTATTCTAAATGATAGTGTACAACTTGTCATCTTGAACTTGAAAGAAATCAAAGCTTAAAACTCTAAATACAACTTAAAAGTTTACAAAAATAAAATATTTACATGTTGATTATGTTAATTTTTGTGAGCTAGTTAGTATGAACTTGATGATTATGTTAAAATAGGTTGTTTGAATGTTATGATCTTGTATGAACATGGTTAAAAAAAATGATGATCTAAACATCAAGATGGTTAGATCTAACAAGATTATCATCTTCATAAACCATGAACTTAAACAATTAACTTAAAAGTAATTTTTAACAAATATAACTTTTACAAGGAAATGAAAACATGATTTATGATATGAGGATCTCAAAGAATGGTTTAAAACAAGTTTGTTTAAATGGATGAACTAGGTTAAAGTTCATAAGAAATATTGTTAGTTTTAATTAACATGTTAAAGCATATGAAAGTGTTATTATTTTTAGAAATTTATGTTAAAAATATATATAAAATTTCATGGGAAAAATGTAGGTGTTATGTGTTAGTTTATACATGCAAATTTGATGGTATAACTTGATTTAAGATTGATGATGATTTTTAGGCTTAAACATGGTTTAAAATATGTTTTAAAAATGTGGAAAATGCCGTATAAACTAACACATAACACCTTCATTTTGGGCTTAAACATGGTTTAAAATACGTTGAATATATATATATATATATATATTGACGAAATAATATATATTCGAAACCAACACAAAATATAATATAAGTTTGGTAATAACTTAAATACGTCGTCATCGACAACGATCGCCATATCGTCACGACAAGAGCTGTATATATCACACCCCTTTCAAAGGCGGAAGCATGAGGTGTGATCTGAGTGATTTTCATTGCATACGCTGAGTAAACATTACTACATGGATTAAAACATACTCCAAATTGCCATTCAAGTTTGATTATCCAAAATACAGAAATTAGTTTAAAGTTTACATCATAACTAAAAGATAATTGTTTGAAAGTTCACATCACAATTTCAAAACAAAGATCAAGGTTTTTTTTTTTCCTATATGACCACAGATAGGGATGGCAAAAAAGCCCAAACCCGACCGGTATACCCGAAACCCGAAAAATACGGGCCGGGTATACCTGAAGCCCAATGGATATGGGCCGGGTATGGGCTTAAAAAAAGAAAATAATCGGGTACGGGTACGGGTATGGGATTTAGTGATACCCGGCCCATTTACTCGAATAATACCCGAAAGTATCATATTATAGATTTCCATATATATAACCTTAGTATATGTACTTATTACCTTCTCTATAGTCATATGTGGATATGTATTTGGCAAGTGTTTAGTAAACATATAACTTATTTTTGAGCATGTATATTAGATATGGAAGCTATCACCCTTTATTATGTGGATGTTTATGCAATTAGGTGGTCCTGATACAATTACTTAATTAAGTAATCATTTTGATTTAGTTTTATATATGTGGTCTGAATATGACATGTAAGTTACTAATCATATTTTCATTTGTTATAGTCATTAAAACAGTAAATTATATAAACATCAAAGTAAAAAGTGCACATTTGTCCCAACGGGTATTTTTAAGAAATTAACGGATATACCCGATACCCGCAAGTGTGCCCGATACCTGCGGATATGCCCGATACCCGACGGGTAATTACCCGATAAATACCCAACGGGTAATGAGCTGGGTATGGGACAAAGAATTACAACCGGGTACGGGCCTGGGATTACCAATACCAGGCCCAAGCCCGACCCATCTAACCACATAAGGTGGGATATAGTAAACAAATCCACAAAAGATGGCAACGGAGACTAGACACTAAACATCTTGAAAAGGAGCCCGCGAACATCATCCACTAATTCCCTGAAATACATGTAACTTTAAAAATCATCAACAAAAGTTGGTGTGAATTCATGCAGATTGTGTAAAATGTAACATTTGTATTTGTGTAAAAGCATGGTATGTAATTTGTAAAATGTAAGTTTCTAAATTGTAATGAAATGAAATGAAATGGAATCGAGATCGCTAATGTTTCGCGAGGACATTAACATATGTGACGATATAGGAAGCATCCAAACCTAGGCTATTTTTAACATCGTTTACCCTACGAATGTGACCCAAGACACTCCATGACTATGTGTTGTCAAGAGAGTGAGGCTGTCCGGACCTGTTAGATCTAACCCTTGTTCTTTCGGTCTAAACTAGATTGATGTTGCCTTCGTATACCCTATTCGTGACGTGATCTATGTATGATTCCTTTGTTTAAACATACCAAATTATACATGTATTTTCCCTAAGTTTAGAAAACAGTAAAACGTTTAAAAGTGGGGACATGAACTCACTGCTTTGCGTCTTGAGCGTCTAGCTGCACCGGCTTCTGCTACTCGAGTGTCGTGACCTATAGACATTCTAAGTATGTTAATCACCTAACTTGTAAACTTCTAAGTACAAGTTACTTTTTGGATTTAAGGTGTCTTATTTGTCACTTATATTATTTGTCAAAAATAAATATAAGTAATTTGTTAAATAATATTTCCAATATTATTTTTAGGTGTAAGTATACTTAGGAAAGTATACTTGTATTCTAAGTGTAGATATTTGTATATTTGTATTAATTTATCAAAAATCAATTCCTTGATTTTATTACTCTCCGGAGTTTTTATTTCTTAAAAATAACAATACGTTTAAGGTTTATGGGTTATATGTATTTTGTCACACTTTTATAATTCTTCCATTACTTGTAGTAATTTTTGTATAGGTCCATAAATATATAATATTGTCCAATATGTCCAATACGTGTCCAAGTCCTTAATTTTGTAGAAAATATATGTATATTGATATATATTTTATATTTGTCCATGTATCATTTTTACATATAATTTTGTATACTTTTATCATTTTGTATTTCTTAAGTATTTGTATGTGTATTTTTGTAGTATACTCCTTGGGAGTATTTAATGTATTTTTCAAGTTCCTAACATACTAATACATATATTACACATAATATACACTTAGCACATAATCTTGTGACCAATAAATATATATATTTTTCCCTAAAAATATACATACTTAATATTATTTTTATACTTGAAGAAATCCTTATTTCTTACTTGTAATTTTTGTATAAAAATTAGGAAACCTTGGTAAATATTTTTAGGTGAATTTTTGGGGAATAAGTTTCACCAAAACTTATATTATTCTAAGTGTTAAAATTTTATAAAATTTTTGACATAGTTCCCCCTAAAAATGGAGGTTTCCCATGTTTTTAAAACATCTGTTTATTTTCTTTTCATCATCAAAATCAATTTTCAACAAATTTCACAAAAAAACATACACCAAAATCATCATGAAAAACCTTATGATGAACTTGATTCTTGTTAAAAATGTGTAGTCTTTTAGATCTACACTTTACATACAAGGATCTTTCATGAACAAGTGTTCTTGTAAATTTTAAACAAAGTTGTTTTGAAACTTTTACTTACTAACTAAACCATTCATGAGTTTTAAGGTTTCAAAACTATGAATAACATATTCTAAAACCACTTTCATGCATATTTTGAAGATCTTTATGTTCATCATCAAGTTTCATGATGGATCTTTCAAGATCCATGCTTAGCATACTTGAATCTTTCAAAAATAAGTTTCTTGATGAACTTTTTACAAACTTTTTATGATATTTAGTCTCATAAGTTAGTCTTACATAGACTTAGTTTCTTCAAGAACACAAGAACATGCTTAAAAATCATTTTCAAGTTTACATAAAGGTTTTTCAAGTTCATCTTCAAGTTTAACCATGGATCTTTCAAGATCCATGCTTAAACTTGTTAGATCTAAGCTTTAACATGATATATCTACACACACAAGATTCAACAACATCAACTTCATCACATACATCAAATATCACTAAAACACTTGTTTTTCTTTAGATTATGTTAGATCTTCATGTTTTCATACTTTAAAGTTTAGTTTCTTTGAAAGTGTAACTTGTACATAACACTAACATGAAGTAAAATAGAGTTTTTGAAGCTTACTACTAGCTCTAGTGGCTAGGGAAGTGGCAAGAACAAGATGAAGATAATTGAAGTAGGCACTCCATGACGTGCCACAATTTCCTTCGGATATAATTCGGCAAGCTTTCCAGTGCTATCCTTTTCCTTTATCGGCATGAAGTGTGCAGACTTGGTCAATCGATCAACTATTACCCATATCATATCATGGCCTCTAGGAGTCTTGGGTAATTTGGTTATAAAATCCATTGATATTTGTTCCGATTTCCATACGGGAATCTCTGGTTGCTGCAACAGACCTGACGATTTCTGATACTCCGTCTTGACCTTAGCGCAGGTCAAGCATTTTCCAACATACATGGCAACATCATTCTTGAGATTCAGCCACCAATAGTATTCTCTCAAATCTTGATACATTTTGTCCGATCCTGGGTGGATCGAGTATGTTAGCTTGTGGGCTTCATCAAAGATAACTTCCCGAATACCGCCAAAGAGCGGAACCCAAATGAATCCCATGAAGTATAAGGTTCCTTCATCGTTTGGCACCAACTGTTTCTCCATACCCCGAAGAAGTTCAGCTTTAAGGTTCTTTTCCTTCAATGCTTCTTGTTGGGCGTCGTGAATACGTGTAGTAAGATTCGTCCGGATAGTCATCTCCAAAGCTCGAACCCTTAAAGTTTTAACTCTTTCCTTCCTGCTCAAGGCTTCTGCCACTACATTCGTCTTTCCAGGGTGGTACTTGATCTCACAGTCATAATCGTTCAGCAACTCAACCCATCGTCGCTGACGAATATTTAACTCCTTCTGATTAAATATGTGCTGCAAACTCTTGTGGTATGTGAAGATAGTACATCGAGTACCATAAAGATAATGCCACTAGATCTTCAAAGCAAATACCACCGCACCCAATTCCAGGTCGTGGGTGGTATAATTCTTTTCATGAACCTTCAACTGTCGCGATGCATATGCAATGACCTTCTGTCGTTGCATAAGCACGCAGCCCAAACCTAGACGCCAAGCATACGTTTAAATTCCACAGACATGAAACTATAATCGGCACCAGTGTCAAATAGTATGGATGCAAATTGATTGTTAACGAGAAACGTATCGGTGACCACATTAGGGTCTTCGCGGGCGTTCCTTGGTCCAATGACAAATGCTCGAGCTTGAGCATTGTTCTCCTTCGGGCAATCCTTCTTGTAGTGCTCCTTACTACCGCATCCAAAACATCCTTGATTACATCCATTTCTGTTTCCATTTCGATTACCAGTGCCATTACCACTCCCGTTTCCATTCCCATTTCTATCACCAGCGTAGTTTCCATTGCAGTTCCCATTACCAGTACCGTTTCCTCCTCCATTACCTCTTCCCCAACAATCGTCAGTACGATGACCCAGTTTACCACACTTTTCACACTTCGGCCCATGACAAGCACCCAGATGGTGATACTTGCACTTATCACACTTGGGCATATTGCGCAGGTATTTCTTAACTCCAGTTTCGTTTTCAGCAGCAAACGTCTTCGCCTCACAGGGCGGATTTGAACCACGCTTCTTATTGTTATTGGAGTTCTTATTGTTGTTGCGGGTTGCTTGAGTAAGGCTCGGATGCTTCCTCTTCTTGTCCCCAGACGACTCAGCATGTGTCTCCACTTTCTCAGTTATCTTTAGGGACAACTTCTTCATCCTAACAGCATCTTCCGTAAGGCTGACAGCCAGAGTTACAACCTGAGTGATCATTGCGGGTTGAGCCACTGTCAGCATACTACGAATCTCAGGAGCCAATCCCCAGATGTAGCGCTCAATGCGCTTAAATTCAGGAGTCACAAGATAGGGGATCACTCTTAAGAGATCATGGAACCTTTGGGTGTACCCAACGATATCTGCACCAACCATAGCCAAGTTTCAGAACTCGGTTTCTAACTTCTGAAGTTCAGCACGTGAACAATACTTCTCCCTCATCCGTTCCTTCAAATCATCCCAAGACATACCATACGCTGCATCATCACCCAGAGTTTGAACTTGAAAGTTCTACCAAGTCAAAGCTTCATCTACGAATAACCCAGTAACAAAAGTAACTTGTTAATCCGCGGTACACTTGCTCATTCGGATCATGGAGTCAGTTTTCTCTGTCCATCGCACAAAAGCCACTGCACCTCCAGTTCCGTTATAATTCAGCGGCTTGCAGTCTAGAAATTGCTTGTAGGTGCAACCTGGAATTTATGCAACCGATTCGTAAATGAGCAATCATTGAAACAATGAAACAATGGCCATTCATAGGTTTCATCAAATTGTAGCAAATCAACTCAATGTTACCTTGGTTAGGGTTTCCTCCAGATGAATCTCCATGACCATTTCGATTGGTGCCTCCTGAGCCTCCACTGTGCTCAGCACGGTTCGCCTCGTACTGGGGGAGAGCTTCAGAAATCCTTTCTTCGAGAAGAGAGTTCAACTCTTCAGTAGTCCTCGGCATCGGCGGGGGTGGGTTAGAACCTCGAGTGTTCATGATTCTCCTGGGTGGCATGTTTCTTTCAAAACACAACACAACAGGGTTAGGCATTTGTCTGATTCCATCATACTAGATAGTAAAAGAATATATATATATACACACACATATATACACTCAACCAAACAATCCACCAAACATATAAATCAATTCCTACAAGCAACAAGCATGCATAAACTGATAAATAATAATGCTTCACAAATATAATCACCGAGTTTTTATATATCAGGACAACTTGTTACATAATTGTTTATGAAGAAAACAAAAATGCATATGGGTTACATCACCCAATAGTACAAGTTTAATACATATAAAGGTAAAATATCTTTCTTCACATTGGCGGTCCTTCATCTTCAAGTTGTACCCAAAACTCGGTTGTGGTCTTCATACCCAAAAATACTGCTCCAACAAAGAGTACCTGCAATGAAAACCTAATGGACTGGTGGAGAGGGTGGGGGCGTAGGGAAAACCAAGTTATGAAGATGAGCTACCTCACCCTTGAGCTCGTGGATTCGATGGATCAGGAAACTAACCTACTGCTCTAGTGTAAGGAATCGAGCAGCATGACCATCAACAGGTGCATGTACAGGTGGTGGTGGAGATGCTGGTGGGGGTGAAGATGGTGGTGGCGGTGTGACTAGTGGCGGAAAGTCCGGTGGCGGAGGTCATCTAGCATCAGTCTCGTTCTCCAGCTCATAGACTCTGCGGCAGAGGATCTCTACCTGAAGCTGGAGTGATAGCAGGAGATCATCTCTGGTATAACCAGAGTGATGAGAAGGATGATATGGATCGGACAACGGCATAGTATATGGAGGGAATAATTGAGGTGACTGAAGACATGGGCTCGACTCGGGTGGGGGTATATGTGGGTGACCTGAAGGCTCTCCCCCATGAGTAGGAGGGGTACGTGGAAAAGCTGAAGCATAATGGATGCTATGTGTCCAGCTAGAATGGTCCACTGGGACAGGTGGCTGTGAAGAGCTGTTGCTGGCAACATCAGTCGGAGTATGAGGAGGTGTATCAGTATGAGTGGGAACATGAGTAGGTGTAGCTGGTGCAACCGATCTAGCATCATCATGGTCGGTAGGGTAAGCCTCTAATCCTGTGGCTCGAAGGGCAGAAGAGGTCACTAACTCGAAGGAATCAGCGTCTGAATCAAGGTCAGAATCAGAAGAAATATCGATGATAGACATAACAGAAGATGTTACGTCTAGGATAGCGATGTCGAATACCTCTCCATTGCCAAGATCGTCGTCAGGGTGCTCCACCTCAAACACGGGGACATCAACATCATCATCCAGATCAACAACGAAAGGCCAATCCTCAGCAAGGATGGCAGCAAGAGGAATAACATGAATCGAAATAGGCTCAACAAGATGCTCACCATCGGGATGTCCGATGATAAGCTGGTCATGGATAGGTAAAGGTAAAGCTAGGACATCATCAATGAAAGGGACGTCGTCACCAAAATCTGGTAGGGCGAAAGGCTGAAAATCGTCGAGATCGTCGTCATCAGACATCATCTCTGGGTCGGTCTCGGAGTCAGACGTGAAGATCTCGGGGGCAGTTGCTACCTCATCATCGAAGATGATAGCCATAGGGTCATGCTCATCAGACAGACCACTGCTCTCAGAAGATGACATGAGTACCTGTAACATAAAATCCGCATATACATACCATGGATTTTACATATATTAATTATTATAACTAAATCAATATATAAATAGTTACACACAAATAAGCAAGTAGTCCCTAGTTGAAGATAAGTGCTACCCCTGTGCACCCTAAGTCTCGTAGTGTCCTTTCTTGATTTTTGAAAAACAAGTTTATGTAGTGGATGTCGCGGAATGTTTTATGCAATGAAAAACTTATGCAAAATTGTTTTCGTGAGAGGATCCTAAGGATTGTAGACTAGACTCGAGAAGGAATCCTGATTCACTACAACCTGGCTCAGATACCAATATGTCACACCCCTTTCAAAGGAGGAAGCACGAGGTGTGATCTGAGTAGTTTTCATTGCATACGATGAGTAAACATTACTACATAGATTAAAACATACTCCAAATTGGCATTCAAGTTTTATTATCCAAAATACATAAATTAGTTTAAAGTTTACATCATAACTAAAAGATAATTGTTTGAAAGTTCACATCACAATTTCAAAACAAAGATCATGGTTTTTTTTTCCTATATCACCATAGAAGGTGGGATATAGTAAACAAATCCACAAAAGATGGCAACGGAGACTAGACACTAAACATCTTGAAAAGGAGCCCGCGAACATCATCCACTAATTCCCTAAAATACATGAAAGTTTAAAAATCGTCAACAAAAGTTAGTGTGAATTCATGCAGATTGTGTAAAATGTAACATTTATAATTGTGTAAAAGCATGGTATGTAATTTGTAAAATGTAAGTTGTAAATTGTAATGAAATGAAATGGAATCGAGATCGCTAATGTTTCGCGAGGACATTAACATATGTGACGACATAGGAAGCTTCCAAACCTAGGCGATTTTTAACATTGTTTACCCTACGACTGTGACCCAAGACACTTCATGACTATGTGTTGTCAAGAGAGTGAGGCTGCCCGGACCTGTTAGATCTAACCCTTGTTCTTTCGGTCTAAACTAGATTGATGGTGCCTTCGTATACCCTATTCGTGACGTGATCTATGTATGATTCCTTTGTTTAAATATACCAAATTGTACATGTATTTTCCCCAAGTTTAGAAAACAGTAAAAACGTTTAAAAGGGGGGACATGAACTCACCGCTTTGCGTCTTGAGTGTCTAGCTACACCGACTTCTGCTACTAGAGTGTCGTGACCTATAGACGTTCTAAGTATGTTAAATACCTAACTTGTAAACTTCTAAGTACAAGTTACTTTTTGGATTTAAGGTGTCTTATTTGTAGGTCACATTATGTTTAATATTGTATTTGTTATATATTTTTATCCCAAATATAATATATATATATATATATATTTGTGTAAGTAGGATTTGAAAATATTATTTGTTAAAAATAATATATTTTTAACTTTTACCAAATATTTGCCACTTATATTATTTGTCAAAAATAAATATAAGTAATTTGTTAAATAATATTTCCAATATTATTTTTAGGTGTAAGTATACTTAGGAAAGTATACTTGTATTCTAAGTGTAAATACTTGTATATTTGTATTAATTAACCAAAAATCAATTCCTTGATTTTATTACTTTCTGGAGTTTTTATTTCTTAAAAGTAACAATACTTTTAAGGTTTATGGGTTATATGTATTTTGTCACACTTTTATAATTCTTTCATTACTTGTAGTAATTTTTGTATAGGTCAATAAATATATAATATTGTCCAATATGTCCAATACTTGTCCAAGTCCTTAATTTTGTTGAAAATATATGTATATTGATATATATTTTATATTTGTCCATGTATCATTTTTATATGTAATTTTGTATACTTGTATCATTGTGTATTTCTTAAGTATTTGTATGTGTATTTTTGTAGTATACTCCTTGGGAGTATTTAATGTATTTTTCAAGTTCCTAACATACTAATACATATATTACACATAATATACACTTAGCACATAATCTTGTGACCACTAAATATATATATATTTTCCCTAAAAATATACATACTTAATATTGTTTTTATACTTGAAGAAATCCTTATTTCTTACTTATAATTTTTTATACAAATTAGGAAACCTTGGTAAATATTTTTAGGTGAATTTTTGGGGAATAAGTTTCACCAAAACTTATATTTTTCTAAGTGTCAAAATTTTATAAAATGTTTGACACAGTTCCCCCTAAAAATGGAGGTTTCCCATGTTTTTAAAACATGTGTTTATTTTCTTTTCATCATCAAAATCAATTTCCAACAAATTTCACAAAAAAACATACACCAAAATCATCATGAAAAACCTTATGATGAACTTGATTCTTGTTAAAAAAATGTATAGTCTTTTAGATCTACACTTTACATACAAGGATCTTTCATGAACAAGTGTTCTTGGAAATTTTAAACAAACTTGTTATGAAACTTTTACTTACTAACTAAACCATTCATGAGTTTTAAGGTTTCAAAACTATGAATAATATATTCTAAAACCACTTTCATGCTTATTTTAAAGATCTTTATGTTCATCATCAAGTTTCATCATGAATCTTTCAAGATCCATGCTTAACATACTTGAATCTTTCAAAAATAAGTTTCTTGATGAACTTTTTACAAACTTTTTTATGATGTTTAGTCTCATAAGTTAGTCTTACATAGACTTAGTTTCTTCAAGAACACAAGAACATGCTTAAAAATCATTTTTCAAGTTTACATAAAGGTTTTTCAAGTTCATCTTCAAGTTTAACCATGGATCTTTCAAGATCCATGCATAAACTTGTTAGATCTAAGCTTTAACATGATAGATCTACACATGCACACAAGATTCACAACATCAACTTCATCACATACATCAAATATCACTAAAAACACTTGTTTTTCTTTAGATTATGTTAGATCTTCATGTTTTCATACTTTAAAGTTTAGTTTCTTTGAAAGTGTAACTTGTACATAACACTAACATGAAGTAAAATAGAGTTTTTGAAGCTTACTACTAGCTCTAGTGGCTAGGGAAGTGGCAAGAACAAGATGAAGAATGAAGAAATCAAGTGGATAAAAGCTCCTCCAAGCTTCCTTAGATCATCTTCTAGCACCTTGAAACAAGCTTGGGTTGGTTGTTTGATGAATGAAAATGGAGGTGGTAGTGTGGGTGTGTGTAGCCGAGAGCAAGAGGTAGAGAGGATGGAAGATGAGTGAAAGTTGTGAAGTTAGGAATGAGAAGATTAGTCTTATGGTTTCATCTTATATTTATTCAACAACCCTTTAACCACAAGTTACAATGTTCCATATCTAGACAACACTAACAATTTTTTAATGGGAAAGTGTTGTGGGGTCCATTGGGGCCGGTCAACATAAGAGGGGGGGGGGGGGTAAAGTGTAAAAGTTTGGAAGATGAAGGTTATTTATGTAAGTTTAGGTGTTTATGTGTTTTTATGATTTTTAATTTGTTCTAGCATCATAACTAGCTTTATATCACTAAAACAATGCTTCTAGTCTATTTTTGGTGTTTTGGGTAGTGTCCGGTTATTCGTTCGGTTATCAGTTCGTTAAAGTGCTAAATTGCGGAGTTTTGTAAGTTATGAGGTATCTTTTATGACAGTTTTCATTCCCGACACTTTACAAGTTATTCTGGACATTTAAACCTTAATTCTGCATAATATTCTGATGTTAAATTGTTGTTTTTGCTGAATTTCTGCAGAATTCTGCATTTAAAGTGCGTTTCGGGTACTTTTTGGTGTCTGTTTTAGCTTCCGGAAAGTGTTTATGTTAACTTTTATTCACCTACTTAGTTTCCAATGTATTTTTGATGTTGGACCTACTTCTAAGTCCTAATTCTATTGTCTGATTGTTTTCTGCAGACATGCTGATGCAGCTTGTCTAACCGGTGAGCTTACTAATCAATTAGACGCAACACTTAAAGTATTGTTTGATGTGACAGTTAATATATGAGACATGCATGAATTCAATTGTATATCAAGTAAGCACATAACGTTGACGTGTAATCACATAAATGCAGGTAATAAATATTAATTAAGATAGTACGGAAATTACCGGTTTTGGGCCAGTTGTCACAGTATATATATCACGGGCGACGCTTGGGCATTCTCGACATGAAAATATATATTAACGACTCCTACGATGAACTCTAAAAATAATATATTTTTAGACCTTGGATAATATATATTTCAATACTCTTAAAATTCCAAAAAGTATAAAATAAATAATCACTAAGTGTAAATACATAAGTATACAAGTATACTAAAACGCATAAGAATACGTACAATAAAACACTTGGTGAAATAGCAAGAATACGAGAAATGTACATGTACACAAATACATATAAGTTCGACATAAATACCGATAATAAAATATACAAGTAAAGTATATACATGGTATACGTATAAATACGCAAGTACATAATGATGTACTACAATACACTTGTAGAAGTGTACACCCACAAAGAATACCGTACATGTACATCAACATAATTACGATGTTAAAAATAAATATTTTTAACTGTTATATCTAGAAAGGATATACATATATATTTGTGAAACAAATATACTCAATCGAAGCGAACATACATATACATGTGAACGAGGTTCACTAAACTTAAAAATATATATTTAAAGAATAAATATTACACGTAACGAACTTATACCATGCATGGCATGAAGACTCTCATGGGCTAGGCCCACTCACACCGTGTGGAACACGAAGACTCAAATGGGCTAGGCCCATTCTCACTTGTGCGAGGCACAAAGACTCTCGTGGGCTAGGCCCACTTATGCTCGTGCAAGGCACGAAGACTCACGAAGGGCGAGACTCATTCGTACACATTATGAATGCAAAATATATATATATATAAGAAGTATATATATTAAAAGCAAACACACGAAACAAATGCCAACATATTAAAAATACACAAGGGTTCCAAATACATAACAAATACAAACTTAACAACGTTCAAGATGAGCAACGCGTACATGATCTAGTAGAGACCTAAGCGTCTAATGAGTTAGAACACTTGTAGGTTGACTCACGCATTTGGAATACCCTTTTTTTCTAGCACACTCTTTCGGACACAAAACTGTGAGTTCATGTCCCCTTTTTCTTTTAAATGTTTTCGGTTTTACAACTCTTAGGGGGAAATACATGCCACTAAGGTATGGTTAAGCTATGGAATGAAACAACTGAATCATGTGCGAATAGGGTCTCTCTTAAGCACCATTAATCTTGTATAAGACCAAGGAACAAAGGGGGTAGATCTATCGGGTACAGGCGAGCCCCACTCATAGGTCCTTGTGTGGCTGCATGGAGTGCTTTTGTTGTCCCAACCGAGTGGATCGGTACTAAATCGTCAAAGGTTGAGTGCTTCCTATGTCATCAGGCATATTAATGTCCTTGCAAAACATTAATGATCAACGATTTCATAGACGCTTTACATAGCGGTTTTCTATACACGAACTTTCAAATGTTTTTAAGATTCATTTTATGTGAACTCAAAACACAGGAATTCGCCAACTTTTGTTGATGTTTTTAAACTTACATGTATTTCAGGAAACTAAGGGGATCTTGGCGCTATGGTTATCACGAAGAATTTGGCTGTCTTATTGGCGATGTCATCAGCTTTTGAAGGGTTTAGTCCATATATCTCATCTTAGATGAGACATAGGATGCAAAGCCTTTATGTTTTAAAAACTTTATTATGAAACAAGTCTTTTGTAAAACATTATAACTTGTGGTCTTTTATTATCGAACGACGTATGACTTGTAATCTCTTTTACTTATATTGAATGGATGAACATCGTGCTTTTATTCATATAGTTTGTTTACTTATATCGTATGCAATGAAAACCGATCAAGTTCACACCGTGCGCTTCCGACTATGAGCGGGTGTGACAGATTAGTATCAGAGCTTCAATTGTAGTGAACCAGGATTCCTTCTCGAGTCTAGTCTACAATCACTAGAATCCTCTCACGAAAATGGTTTTACAAAAACAAATGGTTTTCATCGCATACACGAAGCGTAAAATCCACTACACAAAACGGATTTTGAAAATAAATAATGCGAGGACATTATTTAGGGCTTAGTCTATATGGGATAGACTTGTTAAACTAGATTGATTCGTACAAACCAACGTGATTATACTTGATATGCTTATATATATATAATAAGTAATATTATTTATTAATATATATACACATGTTGTACGGATTATTTTGCCAGGGTATGATGGCCTCATCTGCGAGTAGTGACATTTATGATGATGTCGACCTGATGGAGGTCGCATCGAATGATGAGTATCCGCATGTCATCGAGATTAGCTCTAGTGATGAGACGGAGCCAGATGAGATTCCCGACTTTGGGTCAAACGATGAGGACCTAAATGACTTCCAGCCTATCGCGCTACCCGATCCTATCATTGATGACATCCCTATGGAGGACAATGTTTTTAGCCGCACCACCTTAGCTCCACGATATCGTTATTATTGGTCACCCCGAGGGCGAGCACCTCATCGAGATTATACTCATTGCTGCAATATCACTTGCTGTTGTCCCTCCCGTTATTGACCTATCCGACGACGAGAATGAGGTCCCCGTCTTCCATGTTGACCACCTAGACGAGGACCTAGGTGATGGCGAGGTTATCAATGTTTTTTATTCTGGAGATGTTGTCTCCGGTTGTTTCGGTTGCAGACATTTCTTATTCAGACACGAGTGATCGCGCCTCCTCATCGGCTATCTATCATGCGGGACTTCAGTTGGATGCCACAGACAATAGATTTGACACTATCCCGTTAGCCACACCGACTCCCTCATCCATACCGACCCATACAATCATTCGCACTCCCACTCTCACTGCTACACCTCCTATTACCCCTACCTCTCGTTATATCCCTGACACACATACTTACGGGCTCACCCCTCCTGTCAATGCCACACGGCCTAATGGCCATTGTTTCATGACACCCATTCCATACCACGTCGATACGTCTCCCATTTTTACCCATGAGATTCCTGCACCACGCCCCGGAGAGGGTACGTCTCACCAGCCATTTCACTCATCTTCTCATGTTCCAACTGATCATCTCTCGACCCGATACTCTTCATACCACATGCCCACGTCCGATCCGTATCACCCGTTTCACTATCCCTCCAACACCACAGACGATCTTGTCCACTCCTTACAGCTTTAGGTTCAGATCATTTGTAGAAGGGTCTGGGAGGTAGAGCGTTATGTGGACACTATGCCACCACCACCACCAGCCTATACACCACCACTACCGAAGTCACCACCACCACTGTCACCACCATCATCACATCCACACCCACACCCACACCCACACCCACCTACTGGTCTTGAGGCTCGCGTACTGACATTGGAGCAGCGAGCCAACCTTTCTGACCGACGTATGTATCGTGTGGAGGACGAGCTGGACCACCTCCACAGCTTGGTCATTCCTAACCCACCCCCATCTCCTCCCGCACTGTAGATTTTTATTGCAGGTGCTATGCCACGGGACTAAGCCACCCGTTTTTGGTGTTATATATGAAGACTATGTACGAGCTTACGACACTTGAAGACTTATGAGAACCAATGTGGAAGAAAATATTTTACCTCTTTTATGTATTATAAACTTGTATGACTAGGGTGATGTATCCATGTGTCCTTTTGTTTTTCTTTCACAAAACAATGTATCAAGTTTTCGAATATATGAAAGCTTGGTATTATGTTTTTCTTTATTTCACATTGTTGTTTACCTTATACATGTCTTGTTATTGTGGATTGATGATTGGTTGATGGGATGATTATTATATATTTATATATATTTTAGTCGACAATATTTATTTTTAATTATTTGTCTAACCCGTTCGTTACTTGTGATCGGAAGATCATGGCACCTAAGCGAAGAAACATCCGACGCAACACCACGAACCCCATGCCTACCACTAAGGTAGAGCTGAACCAGCTCCTCGAGGAATGCATCTCACAAGCCATCGCTCAACATGAGGCGAACCGTATAGAGCACATCGACGGTTCTGGCGGATCTGGCGGTCATGGCCAGGGAGGCACATCTGGTGGAAACACCACTAATGGTAACAGTAAGTTGTTTTATAACAACTTAAATGTTTCATTTCCTATTCTATTCGTGCGTTCTCATAAATCTCATTTATATATAATATGTTTGTTCAACGTTTCAGGCTGTACGTATAAGCAATTTCTAGATTGCAAGCCTCTCAACTATGATGGCACTGGAAGTGCCATGGCTTTTGTACGTTGGACGGAGAAACCGGATTCTACCATTCGTATAAGTCGGTGTACCGCTAACCAGACAGTGGTGTATGTTACTGGGTTGTTTGTGGATGAAGCACTTGGTGGAACTTACAAGTTCAAACCTTGGGAGATGAAGTGGCTTATGGTTTGCCTTGGGATGAATTGAAGGAACGTATGAGAGAGAAGTACTGTTCTCGGGTTGAGCTTCAGAAGTTAGAAACATAATTTTGGAATCCTGCTATGGTTGGTGCTGATATCACGAGGTATACTTAAAGGTTCCATGACTTGTCTCAAGTGGTCCCTTACATGGTCACTCCTGAGTTCAAGAGGACTGAATGGTACATGGGGGGTCTTCACCCCGAAATCAGGAGCCTAGTCACTTCTAAGAACCCCACTACTATAACCCATGTGGCTACTTTGGTTGTGAGTCTCACCTAGGATACGGTGAGAATGAAGAAGCTTATTGTGAAAGGTTCTGAGAAAAAAAGGAGACTCATGTGGAGTCTACTAGTGATGGAAAACAGAAATTTTCGCACTTCAAGAAGGGTACTCGAGTGAATAACAACAACAATACCATCAACGCGAACAAACGGAGAGAAGTAAACCCACCAAAGGAAGCTAAGGCTTTCGTGGCAACAAATGAAACTGTTGGTAATGGTTATTCGGGCTTCTTACCCAAATGCGATAAGTGTAGGTATCATCACTTGGGCCCTTGCAAGAATGCCAAGTGTGATAAGTGTGGTAAAATTGGGCACCGTAAGGAAACATGCTGGATAGGTACTGGAAGAGGAAATGGTAACCAAGGTGGTAATGGTAACAATAACCAAGGCGGGAACGGGAATGGAAAAGGTCAAGGATGTTACAATTGTGGAGACAAAGGGCATTATAGGAAGGATTACCCAAAGGAAAACCAAGCTCGTGGGAGAGCTTTCGTGATCGGAGCCAGGGATGTACGCCAAGACCCAAATGTAGTCACGGGTACGTTTCCTATAAATCAACATTGTGTATCCGTTTTATTTGATACTAGCGCCGACTTTAGTTTTATTTCTATAGAATTTAAAAATATACTTGGCATAGAGTCGAGCAAACTAGACGCCCCTTATTCTATAGAATTAATGAACGATAAATTAGTCGAATCGATAGAAATTATTAAAGATTGCACACTTGAACTCGGAGGATGAAAATTCACTATCGATCTCTTACCCGTTCAATTGGGTAGTTTTGACGTGGTTTTCGGCATGGATTGGTTGTTCGACAACTTGGCGGAAGTGGTTAGTCACAAGAAAACCATCCACATTCCCTTATCTGATGAAGAAACGCTCGTAATCCGTGGAGAGAAACACGAGATGCCCCTATGAATCATTAACTGCATGAAAGCACATAAATGTCTTCGAAAAGGTTGCATAGCCTTCCTTGCTCACGTGGTTGACAAGAAGGCCGAGGAACCAAAGCTGGAAGACATCCACGTTATGAAGGAGTTTCCACAACGCCAAGTGGAGTTTTGTGACAACTGGCACTTTACCATGAATTTCGTACAATAATAAACAGTAATCTGTGCTTTAATGACTGTGCATGATTGAATTAACAAGACGAATGAATTTCTGATTACTGTCATATACATACAGAGGCATTTCATGTTGCAAGATTGTTTATCTTTATTACATGCAATACCATATGGTACAATTAGTGCACAGAACAAAGTTAGCACAGTTATCAGACATACTAGAAGTACTGACGAGAGTTCAGTACTTAGACAGACATGATATTAAGACACAGAATGAGCCCTGGAACCAAGTGTTACACTAGAATAGCGTGTAGGAAAGTAGGGATTACAAAACTGCCTTTCTAGTGATGACTTAGGTGCCGGAAAGTGCCAGAAACACACTAAAACTGCAGAAATCTGCGGAAAACAGCACAATTCAGCAATTTTCAGCTTTTTGACAACAAAATATAATGCAGAAATGTGGTTTAATGGTCCATAATACCTTCCTAGGTGACGGGAATCAAAACTGTCATGAAAGACAACATAAAGCACACTAAACTGCGCAATTTAGCACTTTAACGAACCGGTAACTAACCGAACAACCGGACACTACCTGAAACATCAAATTTTTATTAGAAGCATTGTTTTTATGTTACGAAGCTAGTAATGATCCCCGAACATCATAATACATCCTATAAGTGTATAACACTCATAATCCTATCTAATATACTTGGAATCTAACTATAATCTTAAACTTACCATTTCACCTCAACTAGACACCCCCCCCCCCATTCATAACCGGTTAGGGGACATGGGCCCCACATGAGATTTCTTTAGTATATTTTATTTGATTTGTTTAAGAATATTCCAACATAATATGCCATGTGTTGGAAGGATTTTTATAAAAACCTTAAGTCCTTTACAACTTATCATCTTCATCATTAAACACACTTCAACCTCCATTCTTTCTCCTCTATTCTCGGCTCACATCACCTCCCCATACAACCTTCATTTTCATTCAATCCTCAAGTATTCTAAGGTGATCCTAAGGTGAAACAAGCAGAACTAAGAAGGTGGGAGGCATTGGAACTTGAAGGACCATCTCCAAGAGCTATTAACCACCTCGATTATCATCTTCATCTTCTTGTGTTCATCCCTAGCCTTGAGCTAGTAGTAAGATCATCTACATCTCATTTTACATCTTATTTAGTTGGTTAAAGGATGAAACAAGAAACTAAACATGAAGAACACTAATGATCAAGAACTTAAATCATAAACATAAGACAAAAAATCATAAGAGTACATGTTGTTAAGTGTTGTTATGATTCTTGATTGTTGATTGTATATGTTAATGATGTTAAACATCATATGAACTTGCTAGATGGTGATTAAAGACATAATCTAGCAAAGATGAGAGGATGATTATGTTAGAAATCAAAGTGATCA
>JARYGA010006089.1:0-28270 GCA_030545235.1 Helianthus tuberosus
TGGTGCAAAAGTTAACGAAGGTTTTTTTGTAGGTTATGCAAGTCCACTGAAGAGAGTATTTGTTCCATGCTTTGGGAAGATTATACAGGTTCAGCATGTTGATTGTCAGAAGTTTACTGCTCCGGCACAACTTCCCGGAAAAAGATTGTTGTTTGACTACGACAAACTCTGGGGGTCATTCCAATTGCCGACTGAGCCAAGTAAGGAGGAACTAGCATTATTATATCAACATCAGCAATCTATGTCACAAGAACAAGTGCCAAGACCGTTGGTAGTTTCTCAGCCCACCGAGGGTGCAAATGATCACGAGGCCGGTCCAAGTGGAACGACACACGAACCCCCAAAAGAACCAGCTCCAACATTTGATCAATCTGACGACTCAGAATTGGAATCCGATCCGATTTTTGACGAGGAACCAAATGTTGCAACTTCAGAAGCTGTGGATCACACGGGTGATCAGGATATCACAAATTTGCAATCGGATGTGAGTGTACCTGACATAGTCATGCCGAGAACTTTGTCTTATCATCCATCAGAACAAATTATTGGTGATCTTCAAAGTGGAGTGAAAACACGCGATCAAATCAACAAAGGGCTTACATGTTTTTATTCTTCTGTAGCTCCTTTATAGGAAGAATTCTCATTAAAATGCTTTATTTTGCAGGTAGAGCCGAAGACATATAAAGAAGCATTAACTGAAGATAGCTGGGTGAATGCAATGTAGGAAGAGCTGCAACAGTTTGAGAAACTTGGAGTATGGAGATTGGTTGATCTTCCTGAAAATCAAAAGTTGATCAAGACCAAATGGGTCTTTAAGTGTAAACAAGATAATAGAGGAGTGATCGTGAGGAATAAAGCACGTTTGGTAGTCCAAGGGTTTAGTCAGCAAGAAGGCATTGATTTTACTGAAGTGTATACGCCTGTTGCTAGACTCGAGGCAATTAGAATCTTCCTGGCATTCGCGTCTTGGAAAGGATTCAAGGTCTACCAATTAGATGTCAAATCTGCATTCCTCTATGGAAAGATCAAAGAAGAAGTGTACGTCGGACAACCACCGGGTTTCACCAATCCAGTGCACAAAGACAAAGTCTATCTACTTGACAAAGCGCTTTACGGATTACACCAGGCCCCGAGAGCCTGGTACGAGACGCTTTCCCAACATCTGCTGGCCAACGGGTTCATCAGAGGGACGGTCGATAGTACTTTGTTTACAAAAGAGGTTGCAGGGCATCTACTCATCGTGCAGATTTACGTTGACGACATAATCTTTGGTTCAACAAACGACGAATTTTGCAAAGAGTTCGAGAAGGTGATGAAGAAAAAATTTGAAATGAGTTCGATGGGGGAGATGAAGTTCTTCCTAGGGCTTCAGGTTGAGCAAATGCCCGAAGGAATCTTCATACACTAGACAAAATACGTGAATGATGTGCTTGACAAGTTCAATATGTCTGAAGCATCTCCAATCTCAACCCCCTTGGCTCAAAATCATGGGATTTGTCCGGATGAAAGCGGAGAAAAAGTGGATGAGACGCACTATCGGTCGATCATTGGTTCATTAATGTATCTGACAGCGTCACGCCCAGACATCATGTATCCAACGTGCCTCTGCGCCCGATATCAGTCTAGCCCGAGACAGTCACACCTGACAATTGTGAAGAGAATTTTACGGTATCTTAAAGGCTACCCAAGCACCGGCTTGTGGTATCCTAAGTCTGGTGACTTTTCTTTTACTGGTTATGCTGATTCTGACTTCGGGAGCTGTAAGCAAAATGCAAAGTCCACAACTGCTGGCTGTCAGTTCTTCGGAACTCGACTTGTTACTTGGCAGTGCAAGAAACAAACCACAGTCGCTCTTTCAACCTGTGAGGCTGAATACGTTTCGGCTTCCAGCTGTTGCTCTCATATCCTCTGGATCCAGCAGCAGATGAGGGACTATGGTTTGCAGTTCTTAGACACGCCAATCTTTGTGGACAATGAGGCAGCAATAAATATAACTAAAAATCCGGTTCATCACTCTAAAACGAAACATATTGAAATTCGACATCATTTCATTTGTGATTGCTACGAGAAGAAATTGATTCGAATTGATCATATACACACCGATGATCAGAGAGCTGATTTTTACACAAAACCTTTTGATAAAAAGAGATTTAACTATCTTTTGAAATTAAATGGGTTGAAAATTTTGTTTTCTGGGAGGGTTGTTGAGTGTGAAGCCGAGGAGGACGGCGATCAGAAGTGATCTATGTCTTGTTGTCAAGTTTCTGTACAGTTTTATTTTCTGCTTTTGATAAAACCAAAAACACAAAATATGTTTTTGATTTTAGGGGGAGAAAGTTTTCAGAAAATACAAAAGACATGATAAAATTTCAAAATCCAAAAACATTGAAAAAAGTCAAAAAGAGTTTGTGTAAAAAGGGGAAATGATAGTACATCAGCTAAACAGTTGCAGTACGCTAAAGAAATGTATAGTTTAAAAAGAGTTAAGCAGTCTTGCAGATGATATGCCGATAGGTTTTTACATATTTAGTAAGTTTGTTCGGGATATAAACATAAATCATTTCTTGCTTTTACGTGGGGAACATCTCTCGGATATATGGGTAACCCCCGAAATCTTGTTTGAAAGACCCCTCTTTCTGAGATACTAGGTCTTTATGCTTAGTGATATCTGGGGTATTATCCCGGGACTTCTGATTTTACAGAAGCAATGGCCTAGTCCCCGTATAATACTTTTCGCTTGCTTGAAATAAAAGCACCGCCCTCAGCATAAAAAATGATGAAACATTGAAAAATGCTAATCATGTGTTGTTGTAAAGAAGATCCCCAAGGGGGACCCACCTAAAGTCGAACCATCATCTCTCTGATTTTGCGGAAGCAATAGCCTGAGCTCTCATGGTCTCCATTTAACCCTTTACATATATCAACTAGGTATACTCACCTGTAAGACTGAATATTGGGATCTGGATATGGGAGTATATTTTGAGGTGGTACACACGTATAAGTTAAGCATTAAAACAACTAATTCGTATCCTGAACAGATAGAAATTTGTGTGAGAATTTAAATTGGATCAGTATATCGGCAATCACTGTGAATTGTTTAATGCTTAATATGAAATCAAAGCATAACGGTATTTGTATCTTGTTGGTAGCTGATATGATCCCCTAACACGCTCACCAAAAATATGTGTGTACAGTTTACTGTTTCTTAAATCCAAAAATCCAAAAAGATGTTCTGTTTGTTTTGCAAAATAGTATAAAATCCAAAAAGATTTGATTTTCATCTTATTTTTCGACAGCGGACGTTGGGGATCTGATGATCAAAGTCTTAAAGTGCTGAACTAGTTGGATCATGAGGGTTGGATAAACAAAAGTTTGTGAAAAGGTGTTGGAAATTGCTCGAAAATTTTAAAAGTTCATTAATTTGAACTTAAATCTGTTTCAAAAAGTCAGTAAGTTCATAAATTGGTCAGCCAAGGTCATTAACTTGGACTTGGCAGGCTAAACTGTTAACCAGGGTCATTAACTTGGACTTGGTTAACTGGGTGTGATGGTAAAAAGATTGAAAATAATCAAAAGGATAAAAATTTGAAAAATTTTGAAAAATTGTTATTTCATGCGAAATGACCATTTCTCGCGAAATGACCATTTCTCACGAAATGGCCATTTCGCTTGAATATGTCACAACTGCCTCAATGTCCATTTCGCACGAAATGGACATGTCTATAAATAGGGCTTCATTCCGCTTGAACCGTTCAGTTGTTCCATTTCGCTTTAAACACACTGTCACAGGCGATTTCAAGCGAAATCACCAAGTTCATCGATTTTAGTCTGAATCTTGCTAGTTTGTTGCTCGTAATCCTTGTTTAAGTTGGTTTACACAACTTAGATCATGGGAAAGGTAAGGATTGAGAGTTTATTGAACCAGATCTGTTGTATTTTGATGAACAGTACTTTGATTTAGATCTAGGGTTGTTTAAATGGTTCAAATCAGATAAAAAACACATCAGTGTGTTCGGAAATTGATGTAGATCATTGTTAGGGTTTAAAATTACAGGTTTGAGATATTGATTGTTGTTGATTTGAATGGAATTTGTGACAACTGGGGGACCCCGTATAATACTTTTCGCTTGCTTGAAATAAAAGCACCGCCCTCAGCATAAAAAATGATGAAACATTGAAAAATGCTAATCATGTGTTGTTGTAAAGAAGATCCCCAAGGGGGACCCACCTAAAGTCGAACCATCATCTCTCTGATTTTGCGGAAGCAATAGCCTGAGCCCTCATGGTCTCCATTTAACCCTTTACATATATCAACTAGGTATACTCACCTGTAAGACTGAATATTGGGATCTGGATATGGGAGTATATTTTGAGGTGGTACACACGTATAAGTTAAGCATTAAAACAACTAATTCGTATCCTGAACAGATAGAAATTTGTGTGAGAATTTAAATTGGATCAGTATATCGGCAATCACTGTGAATTGTTTAATGCTTAATATGAAATCAAAGCTTAACGGTATTTGTATCTTGTTGGCAGCTGATATGATCCCCTAACACGCTCACCAAAAATATGTGTGTACAGTTTACTGTTTCTTAAATCCAAAAATCCAAAAAGATGTTCTGTTTGTTTTGCAAAATAGTATAAAATCCAAAAAGATTTGATTTTCATCTTATTTTTCGACAGCGGACGTTGGGGATCTGATGATCAAAGTCTTAAAGTGCTGAACTAGTTGGATCATGAGGGTTGGATAAACAAAAGTTTGTGAAAAGGTGTTGGAAATTGCTCGAAAATTTTAAAAGTTCATTAATTTGAACTTAAATCTGTTTCAAAAAGTCAGTAAGTTCATAAATTGGTCAGCCAAGGTCATTAACTTGGACTTGGCAGGCTAAACTGTTAACCAGGGTCATTAACTTGGACTTGGTTAACTGGGTGTGATGGTAAAAAGATTGAAAATAATCAAAAGGATAAAAATTTGAAAAATTTTGAAAAATTGTTATTTCATGCGAAATGACCATTTCTCGCGAAATGACCATTTCTCGCGAAATGACCATTTCTCACGAAATGGCAATTTCGCTTGAATATGTCACAACTGCCTCAATGTCCATTTCGCACGAAATGGACATGTCTATAAATAGGGCTTCATTCCGCTTGAACCGTTCAGTTGTTCCATTTCGCTTTAACACACTGTCACAGGCGATTTCAAGCGAAATCACCAAGTTCATCGATTTTAGTCTGAATCTTGCTAGTTTGTTGCTCGTAATCCTTGCTTAAGTTGGTTTACACAACTTAGATCATGGGAAAGGTAAGGATTGAGAGTTTATTGAACCAGATCTGTTGTATTTTGATGAACAGTACTTGGATTTAGATCTAGGGTTGTTTAAATGGTTCAAATCAGATAAAAAACACATCAGTGTGTTCGAAAATTGATGTAGATCATTGTTAGGGTTTAAAATTACAGGTTTGAGATACTGATTGTTGTTGATTTGAACGGAATTTGTGACAACTGGGGGACCCCATATAAACTTTTCTCTTGCTTGAAATAAAAGCACCGCCCTCAGCATAAAAAATGATGAAACATTGAAAAATGCTAATCATGTGCTGTTGTAAAGAAGATCCCCAAGGGGGACCCACCTAAAGTCGAACCATCATCTCTCTGATTTTGCGGAAGCAATAGCCTAAGCTCTCATGGTCTCGCATTTAACCCTTTACATATATCAACTAGGTATACTCACCTGTAAGACTGAATATTGGGATCTGGATATGGGAGTATATTTTGAGGTGGTACACACGTATAAGTTAAGCATTAAAACAACTAATTCGTATCCTGAACAGATAGAAATTTGTGTGAGAATTTAAATTGGATCAGTATATCGGCAATCACTGTGAATTGTTTAATGCTTAATATGAAATCAAAGCTTAACGGTATTTGGATCTTGTTGGCAGCTGATATGATCCCCTAACACGCTCACCAAAAATATGTGTGTACAGTTTACTGTTTCTTAAATCCAAAAATCCAAAAAGATGTTCTGTTTGTTTTGCAAAATAGTATAAAATCCAAAAAGATTTGATTTTCATCTTATTTTTCGACAGCGGACGTTGGGGATCTGATGATCAAAGTCTTAAAGTGCTGAACTAGTTGGATCATGAGGGTTGGATAAACAAAAGTTTGTGAAAAGGTGTTGGAAATTGCTCGAAAATTTTAAAAGTTCATTAATTTGAACTTAAATCTGTTTCAAAAAGTCAGTAAGTTCATAAATTGGTCAGCCAAGGTCATTAACTTGGACTTGGCAGGCTAAACTGTTAACCAGGGTCATTAACTTGGACTTGGTTAACTGGGTGTGATGGTAAAAAGATTGAAAATAATCAAAAGGATAAAAATTTGAAAAATTTTGAAAAATTGTTATTTCATGCGAAATGACCATTTCTCGCGAAATGACCATTTCTCACGAAATGGCCATTTCGCTTGAATATGTCACAACTGCCTCAATGTCCATTTCGCACGAAATGGACATGTCTATAAATAGGGCTTCATTCCGCTTGAACCGTTCAGTTGTTCCATTTCGCTTTAAACACACTGTCACAGGCGATTTCAAGCGATATCACCAAGTTCATCGATTTTAGTCTGAATCTTGCTAGTTTGTTGCTCGTAATCCTTGTTTAAGTTGGTTTACACAACTTAGATCATGGGAAAGGTAAGGATTGAGAGTTTATTGAACCAGATCTGTTGTATTTTGATGAACAGTACTTTGATTTAGATCTAGGGTTGTTTAAATGGTTCAAATCAGATAAAAAACACATCAGTGTGTTCGGAAATTGATGTAGATCATTGTTAGGGTTTAAAATTACAGGTTTGAGATACTGATTGTTGTTGATTTGAACAGAATTTGTGACAACTGGGGGACCCCGTATAAACTTTTCTCTTGCTTGAAATAAAAGCACCGCCCTCAGCATAAAAAATGATGAAACATTGAAAAATGCTAATCATGTGCTGTTGTAAAGAAGATCCCCAAGGGGGACCCACCTAAAGTCGAACCATCATCTCTCTGATTTTGCGGAAGCAATAGCCTAAGCTCTCATGGTCTCGCATTTAACCCTTTACATATATCAACTAGGTATACTCACCTGTAAGACTGAATATTCGGATCTGGATATGGGAGTATATTTTGAGGTGGTACACACGTATAAGTTAAGCATTAAAACAACTAATTCGTATCCTGAACAGATAGAAATTTGTGTGAGAATTTAAATTGGATCAGTATATCGGCAATCACTGTGAATTGTTTAATGCTTAATATGAAATCAAAGCTTAACGGTATTTGGATCTTGTTGGCAGCTGATATGATCCCCTAACACGCTCACCAAAAATATGTGTGTACAGTTTACTGTTTCTTAAATCCAAAAATCCAAAAAGATGTTCTGTTTGTTTTGCAAAATAGTATAAAATCCAAAAAGATTTGATTTTCATCTTATTTTTCGACAGCGGACGTTGTGGATCTGATGATCAAAGTCTTAAAGTGCTGAACTAGTTGGATCATGAGGGTTGGATAAACAAAAGTTTGTGAAAAGGTGTTGGAAATTGCTCGAAAATTTTAAAAGTTCATTAATTTGAACTTAAATCTATTTCAAAAAGTCAGTAAGTTCATAAATTGGTCAGCCAAGGTCATTAACTTGGACTTGGCAGGCTAAACTGTTAACCAGGGTCATTAACTTGGACTTGGTTAACTGGGTGTGATGGTAAAAAGATTGAAAATAATCAAACGGATAAAAATTTGAAAAATTTTGAAAAATTGTTATTTCATGCGAAATGACCATTTCTCGCGAAATGACCATTTCTCACGAAATGGCCATTTCGCTTGAATATGTCACAACTGCCTCAATGTCCATTTCGCACGAAATGGACATGTCTATAAATAGGGCTTCATTCCGCTTGAACCGTTCAGTTGTTCCATTTCGCTTTAAACACACTGTCACAGGCGATTTCAAGCGAAATCACCAAGTTCATCGATTTTAGTCTGAATCTTGCTAGTTTGTTGCTCGTAATCCTTGTTTAAGTTGGTTTACACAACTTAGATCACGGGAAAGGTAAGGATTGAGAGTTTATTGAACCAGATCTGTTGTATTTTGATGAACAGTACTTTGATTTAGATCTAGGGTTGTTTAAATGGTTCAAATCAGATAAAAAACACATCAATGTGTTTGGAAATTTATGTAGATCATTGTTAGGGTTTAAAATTACAGGTTTGAGATACTGATTGTTGTTGATTTGAACGGAATTTGTGACAACTGTGTTCTATAATCGATGTATAATGTAAAACAATGATGACTATTAATAAAACAATGTGCTTTGGTGTTATTATATGTGTTTTGGTGTTTTTATGTGTGTATTTGTGTTTGGTGATTTTTCAATTCGATTCGATTCCGATTTCAAGCTTTAAATCGCTTTCTGGAAGGTTATACGCGTACTGATGCGTAATTATAACCAGTTTAATGCAACGAACACTCCGGAAAAGTGAAATAGGCTTAACATACCTTAAATAACCTCCGCATAACTTAGAAATAAGTTTTGGATGGTTTGGTGTGTTAAAATCAAGTTTGTTCGATCGCAGGGACTATTTGTGTCAAACTGCAAAACTATACTGATTTGTATAGTAACGAACATTCCGGAACTTGATCATAAGTTAAACATACCCTAAATATCCTTTACATAGCTTAGAAATAGGCCTTGTGGGTTCGGTATGCTAAAATAAACTTTATTGATCAATAGGGACTAAAAGCGTCAAAAAGTGCATAAGTTTGCATTTTCGCGCATATCTTACGTTCTGAATATATCCGGACATCCAAAGATTTATGTAAGCATTAAAATATTTTATTTTAGTGTTTGGCATAATAAAAATCCATTCGTCGCTTAATTTGGATCGTTTTTGCGTTCGTTAAAACTTCCGTCGTAATTAAGCGAATAACGCGATCATATGACCAAACGAACCGACATCCGGCATGTTTTTGAGCATGTTTCATGTCCACAATGTTTAGACATCATTGTAAGGCCTTAAATTTGGCTTAACGAGCCATAAAAGTGTCGGAAATGAGCTTAAACCATTACAGGGACCAATTCTGTAATATCTGAAACTGTTGCTGTCATCCTGGGCGGCCGCGGGCCGCGTAAGCCTACTGTGGCTCGTACGCGGGGCGCGAGCGACCCCCAGATCTGCACAGAATGTTTTTTTAGCTGTTCCAACTGTTGGGCACTCTTGTACCTAGAATTTTCGAATATATGGGCTCCCATGGTCTTATAAATCAGTGGGCATGAGGTGTACGGCTGAGATTAAAGCACGTTTTACCAGGGACGATCCTAACGGTTCTAGATTTCCTATAAATAGTCCACCCCATTCACTTGCAAAACCCACATTGATCAGATTTTGGCCCTCTAAGTTGGAGTTTACACTTCATACCTGAGGGTAAATCGGATCAAAGCTTACGGGGACCCTTTGTAAGTATTCCTTCGTTCTTTTCATTCGTTTTATCGTAAAAGTCAAACTGCGTTTGACTTTTTGCATTAACCAGTTTATGGTCAATGCGAAGTTCGTTTGAACTTCAGAACGTGAGTGTAATCACGATGGTTATAGTCCCTAGTGACTATACCTCTTGATTACCACGTTATCTAGCCTCAGTGACGAGTCATAGTTTCGGCCAAAATGCGTTTTCTCGCGTATTTTGTAACCAAACTACTTTTAGGTATCAAAACCGTTTGTTTTGATACCAAACCTGTTTTCTAACTTAAGTAAACATGTTTTAGCATGTTTAGCTCGTCACTTTTTAGTTTAGTGCTTGTGTAGAGTCGTAAGTCAAGCGGAATAAACACCCGCTTAGACTTTCGAACACGACTCGTTTGGTCGATCATTAGGATCCGACCAAACATGTTTAGTGACCATAGTTGCATAGGGAATAACCTTCCGAGGTTATACCTTATGGTCACCTAGTTTAAGTATTTATGATAGGTAGTTTATATGCCTTAGGTAAATTACCAAAATGCCCTTTTCATGCGTAATTGGTAATTAAGCATATGTAACCTAAACTTTTGTCACGTAACTGATTATGTAACATATTTAAACATGTTTTGGCATATAATACTTGTCATAGGACTAGTTAGACATCTGGAACGCGCATTTGCACGCACGACGCGTTAAAATAGCGTAAGCTACCTTAATGGGACGCGATGGGTTGAAAGCACTTAGGTTAGGTTCTGATTTAGGATATAGGCTTTGTTAAGCCATATCACATGAGTTCCAACACTCATTTGGTTGACAAGACCTCATTATGTCCGATCTTCCGATTTAGGCGTCTATTGTTTGATATAGTGATTCGACTACTAGGTGCTGCTTGATTTCTCTGGTTTACTTGAGTTTGTTGAAGTTCTATTGATTGAGGATACTTTGCACTTCATGTGAGTACATAGTTCCCCTATTTTACTGTTTTCAATTGTTTTGGGGTGATTCATATGTATCAAAACGATTTTCGATATTATAACGATGATTTCAAAAACGATTAAGATGGTTTATACTAAACTAATAACGATTTCGATAATGTGAAAGAACTTGTTGGTTGTAGTTACATAACGAATGATATTCATTAATTTTGGCCGAACCAACCAGTATTAGGTTATGGTACCATTGGATCTTACAAATCCCGTTATCGTACTGCACCCATGGTTATGTGTGGGGGTTGTGGGTAACGACTGAATCTGTGATTGTTAACTTACCCTTTGGTGGTTTGTTAATGCGAGAAGTGAGAAACGAGATAGGCGAGTCACGAAGGTTTGAATATTATTAGCGAGACGACCATAAATAGTTTTCACAATTAAAACGATGATGATTTAAACGAGTTAACGATTTGGAAACGATTTGAACAAGTTAAACGAATTGGATAAACGATTGGTTTTTGGTTAACTGTTTAGATAACGGGACGGGTGTGATGTGGTGAAAGCATGGTAGATACGCCGCTGGTACTTCTTATATATAAGTGTTTTCAATATATTACATACCGTTGCGTTATTTAGTTCACTTGGGTAAACGATTTTGAAAGGATGTCACACAATGATGTTTTCTAAAAGACACGAACCATACGAGTTTTATTAACGAGTTTTTACGAGATGTTTTACAAATTGGTTTTCTAAAACAAAATGTTTTTGGGTTAAGAATCATGGCTACGAGGTTTTATAAACTATAATCCGCTTGATTTGAGTTGGTTAATTATGTTGCAATATTATACTCTTTTCAAAATAAGGTTTTTAATAAGGTATTGCAACATGTAAACTAGCCATGATTCCGATACTCTCATAAAACCTATGTACTCGCCAGCATTTCTTTGCTGCCTTTGTTTTTACATATGTTTCAGGTGATGTTGCTTGATGTTGATTACTAGGATGCATGAGTCACATAGGATCTGGACGAGGCCTTAGTGACATAATAACAGTGATAGTCGATATATAACTTGTTTGTTATGTATTAAGACAATGTTAATGTTTAATATTATCAATAAAATGAAACTCTTTTTGTATACATGGTTATGAAACGATAATCTGCCACGACAATCCCCGACGTTTCCGCCACGGTTTGTTGTTTTACGTGGTCGGGGTGTGACAGAAGAGTTGGTATCAGAGCCAATGGTTATAGGGAATTAGGTTATTAGTAATGCTTTGACCTAGATTATAACTTCTAGGACCCCAACGCGAGTTTTCTTGCGTTTAGATTTTAAAACAAAACCGTCACCTATCCTTAGGTGATAACCACAATGAGAACACAAAATTTGAATCCGCCTTGAAAACCAATCATTTGTTCTAGGATGATTGATTACTAGGTTTTGAAACCTCTGTTATAAGGTTTTGAACCCTTTAAGTTTTCAAAATCTCGTCAAAGTTTGGGTCTAAATAGTGTGAACACGTGTAAACTGGAAGAGTGAGTGCATGTACTCTGAGTTTTCTGTCTAAGGCTAGAGTGTTCGTACATATCCACATAATCAGACCAGTCACTCTTACCTGGGAACTCTTGGGGTGAGTGTTCACTTATAGGCGAGCATGTCTTCGCGATACATTATTTTTTACCCATTTACTTTGATTAGTCATTGCGTTTCGTTTGTTTGTTTGAGGTAACGAACAAATGATCGCCTTCCTTGTGTTTTGTCGATGTTTTCAATACCTCTTTTGTTTCTCCAATTTTCAACCTCACTCGTTTCTCCTGTTTCCTTGTTAGACAATGCCTCCTCGACGCGATGCTCGAACTTTTACTACTGAAGAAGTCGCAGCCCTTATCTCTCAGCAAATGGCTGCTGTGCTTCCCGGCGTTGTGACCCAAATCCACGAGTTATACAACAATAACAACAATAATGCTCAATGTAATTTCAAGAATTTCAATTCTTCTAAGTCGCTAAAGTTTTCTGGGTTGCAAGGAGCAACTGCGCTCCTGCAGTGGTTCGAGAGTATCGAAAGCACATTCAGACATGTGCAATGTCTGAATGGGCGTAAGGTTGAATGTCACACCCCAACCGATGGCGGAATCATCGGGGCGTGGCACTAGGCGAATCAGATTGCTCAAGAGAATCCATAAGAACTATATTGCGATAATATTTAATACATTCGTTATCCCATACTAACAAATAATACAATCACATAAGTTATCACAGATTTCTTGTCCCCTCGAACAATACAAATCTGACAACCTAGATTTTAGTTGAGTTTCTAGACCTCCTAGCTTGATTTGATAGAGTCTGCGATCTAATCCTGCAACATACGTTAAAATATTTGTCAATACAAAAGTATTGGCGAGTATACAGGTTTGATAGGTATAGCGTAATAGATTAAAACGTGTAGCGAATTTCCACATGCATAAACGTAACACACGACATATATACTCACAAAGCTGATACTACCAACTAAGTCCTCGATGCTTGAATATGCGATGGCAAACTAGACCCCGTCGGGCGCAATAGTACTATACTAGTCGTGGTGGGACGTCGCGAGTATAAGCCCTAGCACATATGCAACTAGCATCACGTATATCTATGCATAACAGTTATTCGCAAGTGATAATCCGATTGCTTGAATAATTCGTTTAATAAGTTTGATTTGTTAGAAACGTATGTTACACCCAAAATGCGATAAAAGGGGGTCAAGTATACTCACAGTGCGTATTTAGCGAGAATGCAACTTGATTAGGTCGGTTACGGGTATGTCTGTGTTAAATCATTAAAGGATATAGTAAACGATGCACGGTTAAGCGAGAATGGCGTCGGATGGCGGTGGTTCGATCGGATGGCCTTCTGTTCGATCGGACGGCCTGCTGTCCGATCGGATGGCCTGCTGTCCGATCGGATGACTGCCTGTCCGATCGGCTGGGCTGCTGTCTGATCGGCTGGCAGCCTGTCCGATCGACTGGGCTGCTGCCCGATTGGCTGGCAGCCTATCCAGCTGATATTCGACTGATTTTGATGGTTTTTCAGCGGTTTTGATTGGGACGGTGTTCCTTCAGGCTAAACAACCGAAATTCCATCAAGTCTGACCCGTTCTAACAGCCGGGAACCACCCCGTTCCATCAGATCTGACCGTTCTTGATGGCTCTTCTCAAGTTTTAACCCGAAATCACACACACTATGGCTAGGTAACTTAGGTTTGGTGAGATTCGTTATAAAACATGTGAAATTACTTAGATCCGAGCTGTTTATGGTAAGGACAAGGTCACACTTTGAAGTTTATGTGAACTTAGGGTGACATCATCCTCAAGGCACCTCAAATCCTTAGTAATCACACAACTTCTTGATTAGAAAACATAAATTTAGACTTGATTTATGTAAAAACGTATGGAAATCACTCAGATCTGAGTCGTTCTTGCTTGGGATGACATCACCCATGGAGTTCATAAGAACTTTATGGTGATGTCACCCTAGAATGCCCAAAATCTAGAGATTCCACGGTTAAAAGTGGAGATTTCACAGGTAGAAAGGTGTAGAATTGATTATAGATCAAGGAAGTACAAGATTTGAGTTAAAAACTTACAAGAATCATGAGAAATCGAGAGATAAAGGGGCTGGAACTTCTGGTCGAGCAGGAACAGTGACAACAAATGTGTTTGAGGTGCATGAGGGGTATTTATAGGAAAAGAGGACGGAAAGGAGGGCAGGTTGGCCTGGATCGGACGGCCCGTTCGATCGGCCGGCATGACCGTCCGATCGGTTGGCAGGTCCTGTCCGATCGGTTGGACTTGTCCTGTCCAATCGGTTGGCATGTGATGTCCGATCGGTTGGACTTTTCCTGTCCGATCGGTTGGCAGGTGCTGTCCGATCGGTTGGACTTGTCCTGTCCGATCGGTTGGCATGTGCTGTCCGATCGGTTGGACTTGTCCTGTCCGATCGGTTGGACATGTCTGTCCACCCGGATAGCCACTCTGGCGTGATGGATTTCTCCGTTTTTTATTGTTTCATCCAAGACTAACGGGGTACCACTCACTTGTATTGTCATCATCGTCACGACGACTGGAGCTACAGCACTCACCCGAGGGTCTTTGTTAGCGTCAATTGTCTACGTTTCGACACATCACGTCCACTGAGGAGGGTATAATAGGCCCTCACCCAATGTCATCGTGAGTGTTAGTGTTTGTGATTGGTGTAGTATGGTGATAATGTATTTCGAAAATATGCGATTATCCTTCGAATAGCGATGTATGCGATATAGTTACATTATGATCTGAATCTCTGGTGCTAGGCGTAACGAGTATATCGAGTAGTAACAACGCATGAAAGTGCGGGTTTTTACAGTCTCCCCTACTTAGGAAATTTCGTCCCGAAATTAATCTAATAGGTAGACCTTTGAGAGTTGATCCCACGTAAGTAGCGATATAACGAGTGATTTGACCGAGAGTTGGCAAGCGAGAGTGTTTCGAATAAGAGAGATCGATTGAGATAGCGTGATAGCGACGTAAGGACAAAAGTAATATTCCACAAGTTGGCGTTCCACGGTGTCTTGTGTCGTGAAGAATTCGTTAGTTCGATTCGATTGAAATTTTAAAGCACTTGCAAGGTTTCTTGTGACGTTGGGTTAACTGAGTCGATCGTTAACCAACGTCACAAGGGACGTTCGTTTTTAGATATCCTAGAAAGGAATCTTGGATGAAAATCTTGAAAAATTTCCCTGTTTAGCGTAAGGTCAACTGAGTCGATTGTTAACCAATGTTGCAAGGAAATTTAGCTCGTAAACATCTTAAGAAATTCGAAGATGAAAACTGAGGTTACGGAAACTTCTCCTAAGGCATGGGTTCAAGCTGAACTTGATGTCGAACCGACGTCTCAAGAAAGTCTCGTTTTCGATATTGCAAACAGGTTTAAGGAAAAATTGGGCTCATGAAGGTTCCTCTTGGACATGGAGTTAAGCTGTTTCGATGTTACCTCCACGTTGTGGGGAGTTTTCACTTGTCCCATGGTTTTAACAAAAGTTTTATAAAAAAATCATTTTTAACCGTTTGAAAAAGACAATTTAGCATCGAGCCCCACTTGGCACCCTCCCACGGAAGTTCGTTAATATGATTAAAACATTTATATATAGGAAGCACTAGCAGCGTATCCACCATGTTTTTCCCATATTACTTCCGTTCCGTGAGGCGGTGTCATGTGCGCCGATACGACACGGATAGAATTGTGCTCACTCGGTCCAATCGATAGAAGGTTAGACTGAGTATAAGATAGAATCGAATAAGTTAGCCGGCGAGTTGAATTTCGAACGTAGCTACAACAGCGTGCGCGAGTAGCCTGATGACACGAAATGCTTACGTGTCGTTTCTGGATAGGCGTCGAGCGGTAGACGATAAGCGATTAGCGCGATGTTGGTTAGATTCCACATTGAATCCGCATGGCACGTTTCCACGAGAGTTTGCTAACATGGTGAAACACCACGTTTAACCAGGTTAGTTTTGCCTCGTAAAGCGATGTCATGCGTACTAGTACCACACAGACTGTAACGAACACCATGAGCGAATAAGCGGTAGACTATACACGATAAGCGATAAGCGGTCAACAATGACGGCGATGGTAAACGAATTATGATATGCGGCAGTTGTTGCGTTGCAAGCGATGGAGGCATGCGCGATATATGCGGTTCGATTTGATTGATTAACACCACAAATTTACCTACATTAGACCCCACATGGCCCTTTTCCACAAAAGCCCGCCGATATGGCTAAAACACCTTGTTTTATCCATATGAGCTTCATCTCGTGAAGCAAGGTCATGTGTGCTAACTTCACACAAATATCACAGATAATAAACGGTAGAGATTGCGAGTTACACATGATAAGCGATTGCGATTAGTCGAGTTTTGTTCGAATAAGTTTAACGTTGCGTTGCGTTGCGACGCATCACGGTTATCGTGGAGGGTAGAATAGGTCCTCACTCTGTAGGATCGAATTCGGACCTAAACGAGTCGTGTAGAAGAGTTTTTCACCAAAACAAGAGGCGGAAACAAGTGTTTCGATGTAATTCAGCACGTATTCACTTTTAACTGTCGATATTATTGATCTGGAAGACGTTTACAACCTGTCGACACTTCGGCAGCACTTCGTGGCTCACCGGAAGACAATCACCTAGAACTATGTGTGAGGATCGCTTATGATGACTATATATAGGAGATCAGGTCCGCTTTTACATACATGGACATATAAGCGGACCTCACTTTTGACATATAAGCGGACCTTATCTTGACATATAAGCGAACCTGACACTTGACACATGAGCAGACCTAATTTCTATGACACATAAACGAAATCAGAATATTATCACATGACCGAACTCAAATTTAACAATCTAAATCTTTGTCTTCTTGTGAAGTGATGTCATGTATGATGTCACAATTATGATGTCATCATCCAAGATGTTGACATCATCCTTTTTCAGATCCGCAACGAGACTGAGACTCGACATAAGACGAAGACGACAGATGAATGCACCAACAGACTCCCCCTCAGATGTTGACGAGTCTTACATGTTGAGTCTTTGCATCTTCAGTCTTAATCAGTCTTTGAGCTTCATTCTTTCTCTCAAAATTAACAGACTCCCCCTTGCAATGTGCTGGCATTCCGTTAGGTCTTCAGCATCATCTGCTTCAGGATCGTAATCTGGCTGGTTCTTTCTGAGGTTGTTACAAGATCACAACCTGACTATCATCCATCTCAGGATCATCAATCCAGCTCATACTTAAACCTGCACAAACACACTCTACCTAAAAGTAAATTTTACGTATTTAACAATTCAATGTAAACACTCTGAAATAATCATACGATTCCCTCTCATAAACATAAACAATCACTCTCCATCAGATCACATACATGATGAACCACTTGTTGATTTAAAAACATATTTTGATATTTAAGATACACTCCCCCTCACAACAATGTCATCAAGTTTAGCACTCGGAATTTTGAAAATCAGCTTTCCAACATCAGTTGTCGAAAATCTTTTTGACTTTTTCAAAAGTTTATGCTAAAACACACCGAAAATCTTTTTGTAATTTTGAGTGAAAAGAAATGCAATAAATAAATATTTACAGACAATATTTTTGTGAGTTTTGTGTAAGAGAATCATATCAGTTTTTTGACAAGTCACGAGTACCGTTGAGCTTAGTTACACATTAAGAATTAAACAATTCACTTAGATTGCCGATATACTGATCCACTTAAATTCTCACACAAATTTCAACTAATTCAGGATATGAGTTAGGTGTTTTAAAGACTTAAACTCATTCATGTGTCCCACCTCTTGAATATACTCCCGTATCCAGATCCCAATATTCAGTCTTACAGGTGAGTATACCACAGATGATATCTGTCAGGGGAATAAATTATAGTACGAGGGCCGTGAGAGCTCAGGTCGATCTTTCGATACGCAGAGAGATGACGGCTTCGACTTTTGGTGGGTCCCCTTTAGAGGATCTTTTGCATTACAACAGCAATGACTATCAATTTTATTGTTTCATCAATTTGCTGAGGGCTGCGCTATATTTCAAGCATGCGGAAAGTATTCTCCGGGGACTAGGTCAGAAATTTCTTTCAGCAGAAGTCCCGGGATAATACCCCAGATATCACTGAGCATAAAGACCTAGTATTTCAGAATAAGGGACCTTTCAAACAAGATTTCAGGGGTTACCTATATATCCAAGTAGTGTTCCCCACGAAATAATTAAGTTTGAAATTTAGTTTATATCCCGAAAAAGTTTACTAAATGTGTAAAAACCTATCAGCATATCATCAGTGAGACTGTTTAACGCTATTCAAACATTACATTTCTTTAGCATACTGTGACTGTCTACTGATGTACTATCATTTCCTCTTCTTTGACACCAAAACTCATTTTTGATTTTATCATGTTTTTGCCTTTTTCAAATTTTCAAATGTTTTTGGATTTTCTGAAAATTTTTACTCCCCCTAAAATGCAAACACATTTCAGGAAATTTGAAAAAAAAAACAAACTGTACAGAAAGTGACAACTGATATCAAATCACCTCAATTCGCCATCCACTTGGCATAAACAATCAGAACTCCCCCTTTCACAAAACTATTTTCTCATTATGATTTCAAAACACTCAAGTTTGTTTTAACCAAAATGATTTGTCCGGAAAATAAGTTTTGTTAATTTTTAAACAACTTGTAGGTTAGGGGAAAGGTTCATCATTTTGTCCATTCAATCTCTTGTATCAGGATTACATCAAGTTCAAACTAATGACCTTGAGTAATCACTTTGTCAGAATCAACCTCTTACCACTTGTAAGTATATCCAAAACAATTAATCACATGTAGGAATAAAACATCTACACAAACCATTTTACCAATCAAGATGCCGATTCCTGCTTCACACTTACCAACCTGGAAGCTCCGGCAAGTCATACTTAACCTGTAAAATGCTAACAATTTTAAGAACTTTTCATACAAACTCATAAAACATGAATGATGCCGATTCCTGATCCACGATTACAAACTTGGGATCTCCGGCACGTCAGGTTTTCAAGCAAAGAAAATGTCCACCCAAGCCTGACCAGCCTTGGGTGTTTTCAATTCAGAAGCAGTTGGAGTGTAAGTTGCTTTCTTTTTAGCATAAAACTCTTTTACCCCTTTTACCCCTTTTACTTTCCCTTCAACCATTTTTCCGAAAATCTTCTTAACTTTCCCATTAAACGCTTTCTCAACATCAAATTCATTCTTGTCAGAATAAAATTGATTAGAGATCTCAACTTTCCCAACTTTTGATTTAAAATTCTCAATCCTCAATGGTGGAAAGTTCTCATCATCCATTGAAGGAACTGAGTTTTCATCACTCTCATCAAACTGTGGCTCCTCTGATTTTGTGGAATCAGATTCATTGCCAGATTTTACCTCTGATTTCTTAATAACCCAAGCTTGATTGTCAAGATTTCCCTTCTTCTTGTAAAACCTTTTCGAACACTCACCAACTTCATATGTTGAATTTTTGAAAACTTTAAATTTTTCAGTTGGTGGTTCGGTTTTATCAACAATAACTTCTTTCAGTTTTCCAGAAACTCCCTGTTTTGTGTTAGTCGCTTTCGGACAGTTCCATGCAATATGACCAACTTCATTGCATCTGTAACAAGTTCTTGTCTCTTTCCTTTGAAAAGCTCCATTCTTCATCTTTTCAGCAAGAAACTCCTTGTTTGACTGTTTCCAGAATGAGCTCTTTGCTTCTTCTTCATGACTAATTCCTGCAACATATGTCATTTTTGATTTAAAATCTCGAACATATTTTTCATTTTTATAGTTTTCAGGTGGAATAAAACCAAGTCCTTTCTTTTTGTAGCTACGATTGTGGTTTGATTTCTTTTGAAAACCAGAACCAGAATTGTAACCCTTTTTCTTGTTTATCCGCTGTTGAACTCTTGAAGTGTATTTTTTAGGTTTTTCAGTAAGATTTAAATCTTTTATTTCAGAAATACTAATTTCTGTCATTTTGAAAACCTTTTTGATCATGTCAAAACGAACACTTCTTATTGGAAACTCTTTATCAAAATATAATTTGTCAGAATCATTCAAAGTATATACAACTTCAAATGTTTCATCATTCAAATTAGATTTTGACAATAAAAATTCTTTACTATAAACCCGTTTTTCCGACGATTTTGAATTCTTGACAGACGAACTCGAACTTTTGACTGACACGAACTTTGGGATTCGGACTTTGACTCTGACTCCTCATCCTTATCCAACACCTGATCGACCACTCGTTTTATCAGTTCTGACTCATGATCTGTGTCGGACGCTGTGAACGTGACGTCAATACTATCCGGTAAAACATCGGTTATCTCGGACTCCAACTTTATATTGACTGCCTTTTTTAATTCTTCCTCGTTAGCTTTTCTAGACGAATACCCTTCCCAAATCGGAGGCGGACACTTATTATAACAGACACCCTGTTTCTTACCAGTATCCTTTTTCCTCTTTGGCTTTGTTTCTTCACCTTTAAACGCTTCAAATCCTTCAACTGTAGGATAAATTCTATCGATTATGTAGTCACAACCTTTGTAACTTTGCAGCAATCTTCTGATTCTTTCATTTTCAGTTGCTTCACTCTCCAACTCTTTCTTCCACTTTGCACATCCTTCTATGTACAAATTGATTTCTTTCTGCTTTGTCATCATGGTAGCATTCATCATCTTCAAAGCTTTCTCTCTTTCAGAGTTAGTCTTTTCCAGACTATTCACAGTTCTGTTCAATACATCATATGACTGTTTCAAATTTTTTACATCAAACAACAACTTTTCTTTCAACTTTTCTAACTCACTAAACCTCTCATCTTTTTCTATACATTGTTTGCATGACTCTAAACAAGTAAGACAGGGTTTTGTGATTTCAACGATCTTCTCGACTTCAACTATCTTTTCAACTTCCACAATCTTCTCAACCACTTTGATTTCTTTCAATCCTTTTGCAGCTTTCCTCTCTTTTAGTTTCTTCAATTTTTCTGCAAAATAAAATTCAAAACTTTCAGAAGATAAATGAGATTTTCCAATGTTTATCTGTTCAACTTCTTCATCATCATCACTGCTTTCAGAAGAAACAGATTTTCCATCTTGACTCTCCTCATTATCCGACATCACATCCATCCACTCCTTCATTAACTCTGGCTTTTGCACAATCTGAGCAATAAAAGCTTTAACATTAGGATTAGCTGGAATGTACTTGTCCCAGCTAAAACCATCAGCTACTTGCTCATCATCTTGATTAATAATGCCATGATAAGCTTTCCTGTTTGCATCCTCGATCATTCGTCCATGAGCTGTTTGAGCTTCTTTTTGTTGATGTGGTTGATGAGTGATTTGCTGATAAATGGTTTTCCTATAATAATCATCTTTCCCCGACGACTCCTTTGCTCCTCTCGGCTCCTGATTCTTGCACTCTCTTTTAAAGTGGCCTTTCTCCCTGCAACGAAAACAGACAACTTTAGATTTATCAAACCCTAAATTAGAAAGGTTTGCATCCAAGAAATCATTTCTTCCTGTAACCAATCTAAATTTTTCTGCTCTCCTCAATACACTAGCTAAAGCCCATTTAATATCCATCAGTTCCAGTTCCTCTGCATCAATTTGGTCATAATCTTCCTTTGTGAGCATCGGATTACCAATTCTTCTGGCAATCAACCCTTCATAAGACTCTAATGCAGTGACCAATAATCCCATATGATGCTTTACAACTTCTTCAGAATAATTTTGACCATTTTGAAGATGTAGAGCTACATTGCACTGAATCAAATGCCCATTTCCAGCAGATGCATTTTGAACACTTGGAGGATTTACCGTAGAGAACCCACTAGTGTTGACTGGTCCTTGACTGCTAGGTGTAGACTGATTTCCAGCACTAAATGCAGTTTGTATCTTTGGACTGACTTCAGCAGTTTGAACATTTCCTTTATAATACAATTTAATATCTTGTTGATGAGTTGAACTATTCATTCTAGCAATTTTCTGCTGCTCCAGATCCTGTGCCTCCAACTTTTCTATAAACTGTGCAATCGATAACCTTTTAAACTGTCCGGAATTCTTCAATATCATCAGATATGTACCCCATTCCTGTTGCGGTAACGCGTCAGCAAGCTTTTCAACCCATTCTGCTGGAGTTTTTGTAATCTTCAACTGTGACATGGTGCGTACAAGATGACAATATCTTTCAATAAGACTCTTTGTTGTTTCACCAGGCATGCACGTAAACAATTCAAACTCTTTTTTCAACAAAGCTGCTTTACTTTGTAACATTTCAGTGCTTCCCTCAAACTTCTTTTGAAGAGCTTCCCAGATAGAATAAGAATTTTCATCATGTTGAAGCAACACAAATATATCTTCTTTTACCGCTTGTTGTAACAAATTGATCATCATTTTCTCTCCTTTATAACTTTCTCTCTCTTGTTCAGTAAATTCAGAAATGATTTTATCAGCTCCCATTGTATTCTTTGGCCTCTCATATTCAGTTTCGATGCTCTCCCAAGCTTTTAGATGATTCGCCTGAACCCAATTCTCAAACCGTTTCTTCCACCCGTGATAATCCTCAATTCCCATAAGTTTCGGAGGTTTTTGCATTGTTCCGGTTTCATTCTCCATTGTCATATTCTTAGCAATGTCGGATGGATTAGTCGTAGATGTAGCAAAAGCATTGTAAAACTCAGTATCCATTATTCCGATTCTCAAACGAGCTGTATCACCTTGTAAAAATATACCTGTCGACAAACAAAAACACAATCAGATTAACCGCTTATCAAATAACTGAATAAGACTAATACTCGAACTGATGATTTTCTGTGCGGACTGAAAGTTGATCAACTGTGCGGACTTCTAGGACTCGGATCCAATATAAAAACGACTTGACCCTTTGAAACCTTTGAACTCCAAATTGTACGAACTTGACTTTATCACACGATTTATCCACACAAAACGATCTGACTTACAAACGTACTGATAAAACTGTGCGAATCGACTAAACTCCCAACCTGAACCTGACTTGAATTAATCCGATCACATACACTTTTTTTATTATTGAATCCGACAACAAATCAATTAATTATCAACTTTCATTGGGCCGCAATACTTTGAATATGGATTAATGAGACTGATTAATGATTGGGCCGAATGAAATGTGGTTCACATAGGCTACTGACAAACCCACTTATTCGATGATTGGGCCGATCAATTCATGTAAATCGATATAATTGAGCCATTATTTGTAAGTCAGATTACATTCCAATATTTCCGACAACTTTAATGCTCAAGACAAATTTCACATGTATTGAAGACTGTTCCATTTTCAACAATGCCCGACAAAATCACATGATCTCTTATCACAAACATCAATAACCTGACATCCTTGTAGGCTTTTATACACAACACAATGAATGCACTCAATCGGTTCACACTACTCAATGTATTTTCAATAATATCACATGAAATACTGACACTTTGTAAACTGTTATACACAATTTGATTAACTTTTCAAACGGTTCACGCAACTCGATGTACACAAAATTCTAAGTGTCACCATAATCGAGACCTTAAGTGTCACTATCAGAAATTGTTCAAATAAGCGGACCAGATGAGCGGACCAGATAATGTCCGGATAAGCGGACCAGAAAAACGGATCTCAAATGACTGTAACTACGAGCGGACCTCTCGAGCGGACCTACCGACAAACATGTCCTAATAAGCGGACCTAAAAAGTGAACCAGCTGATGACATCATCAATATCACGAGTCCGTATGAGCGAATCTTCAAAAATCCAATGTTTTAGGTCGATTCAAGCATTGAAACTTTCAAGGATTTACTTATACATGATTACGAACACACTGTGTAAATTTGAAATGATTTTGACCGTAAAAAATTTTTGTTTTTCGAAAAAGAAAGGTGTAGAAACAGATTTTACGGCTGAATTATAGAAAACTCTTCTCTACTGGCTCTGATACCAATTGTAGGATCGAATTCGGACCTAAACGAGTCGTGTAGAAGAGTTTTTCACCAAAACAAGAGGCGGAAACAAATGTTTCGATGTAATTCAGCACGTATTCACTTTTAACTGTCGATATTATTGATCTGGAAGACGTTTACAACCTGTCGACACTTCGGCAGCACTTCGTGGCTCACCGGAAGACAATCACCTAGAACTATGTGTGAGGATCGCTTATGATGACTATATATAGGAGATCAGGTCCGCTTTTACATACATGGACATATAAGCGGACCTCACTTTTGACATATAAGCGGACCTTATCTTGACATATAAGCGAACCTGACACTTGACACATGAGCGGACCTAATTTCTATGACACATAAACGAAATCAGAATATTATCACATGACCGAACTCAAATTTAACAATCTAAATCTTTGTCTTCTTGTGAAGTGATATCATGTATGATGTCACAATTATGATGTCATCATCCAAGATGTTGACATCATCCTTTTTCAGATCCGCAACGAGACTGAGACTCGACATAAGACGAAGACGACAGATGAATGCACCAACACACTCAACAATATCGTGAGCATTTATGTACTTGACGAGATTTGTTGCAACAGACTTACGACCAGTCTTGCGTCGATGCAATTTCCCTGCGAGGTAGACTCCCCAGAGTCCATCGATGAGGTGATTGCATTGCGTTTGCAGACTTACGACAAGTCTTGCGATGATGCGATTCAGTTGTTACGCCTTGCGATTGGGTGTAGTGTGTTGAAAATAATTACAATAGTATATAGGTCTATTAACGTTCAACTCCACGTGGCACTTTCTTCACGGGACTTTGGTAGTATGATAAAGCACACCTTGCTTGACCCCTACTACTCAGATCCCGTGGTTTGGTGTCATACTTCGTCGTAACGCTTATGGCACCTTAGAATTTACTACGATCTCCATGCACTGACCCAAATAATCCCGTGTGCACCCATGATTAATCGTTCCTTGCACGTTTATCGTACCTCGTTCTAAGAGTGTAGTGAGGGTGAAACACCTTATTTCGTGATATAGTATATAGTATGCGTGTGAATCTAGTCTAAGTGCGACGATTTGAGAGTGAAGAGGGAACGAAAGCGAGAGTTAACGTTACACATAGCGGCAACATCAAGTAATAGAGTAGGTTCAAAACTTAGAAATTAACGTCGAAAATCGCATCATTACAACTCCATCCTACGCTTGCTAGATGTCTGATGCTGAAGACTTTTGCTGGAGCTGTTGTTGTACTCAAGTTCACGGTTCAATGCGGCAGTTGCGGGTGAAGTGACCGTAACGGTTGCAGTTATTGCAATAGCGACAGTCAGCCCCAACTGGATGATGATAGGTACACGAGTAACACTGAGGATGAGCTCCAGTCTAGGCTCGTTTTGGAAACATCGGAACTGTTCGAAGAGGTTTCGGTTGCAGCAGTTCGGTTGTTGATGAGCTCGGGCTTGAAGTCTTTCGTTTGCGGCTGGGTTTGTCGGTGTCTTGCGAAGAGATGTCGTCGTTGGAGGATTCGTCTGAGGACTCACTTGCAGAGTCTTTGGCCGATTTTTCGTTGGAAGAACCGTCGGCAGATTTGCCAGAGGAATCGGCAGCAGATTCGTCAGATGAATCGTCAGCAGATTCATCAGGAGAATCGTCAGCAGATTCATCAGGAGAATTGTTGACAGGATCGTCAGTAGATTTGTCAGAAGACTCGTTGCTAGGATCCTCTGAAGGATTAATGTCGATAGCTTGATAAGCTTGCTTGACAGGATTCTTGGAGAAAAACCCTTCCATGAGTCGTTTGTTGTTGATTTCTGTGGCTAAGCGGTAGGCTTCTTCGATGGTAGCTGGTCTTGCAGCTTCGACAAAATCTCCCACACACTCAGGCAAGCCACGAATGTACTTCGCGATGGCCTTTTCTGAAGTGTTGACTTGACCTGGGCAGATTATGCTAAGCTGTTTGAACCTTGCGGTGTAGCCAGCGTTGTCACCTTCGACTTGCTTGATTTTCCAAAACTCGTCTTCTAGCTTCTGAATTTCGTGGGCAGTACTCTTTCTTCATGAGCTCTTTCAGCTCATCCCAAGAGAGAGCGTAAGCTGCGGAGATCCCACGTTTGTTACGTTCGTCGGTCCACCAGTCGAGTGCTCGCGATTGAAATACTCCGGTAGCGCAAGTAGTTCGGAAACTATTGGGACACCCACTTTGACGAAGGGTAACTTCGATAGAATCGAACCACTGGAGTAGTTGGGTTACACCTCCTTCACCCGTGAATTCCATCGGGTCACAGGCTTTGAAGTGTTTGTAAAGAAAAGCAGGTTGCGGCGCTTCCATCTTGGAGTCTTCCGGGGATCGAGAGTTGCTGAGAGAGTGCACTTGAGCGGCAATCCGAGGAATAAGCTTTACCACTTCTTTGGTCACAAGTGATGCAATCCTCTTATTGGCGCTTCGTTTGGCTCTCCTCCTAGCTGTTCGTCTCGAGGTAGAATCGTTGGAAGGCATCTAGATAGGAAGAGACTAGGAATGAGATTCGATCATAATGATTTTTGAGTTTCGTAATGCGATTAAGCACGTTCCACAACTTGGTGCGATAGTATAGTAGTAATACGAATCACATAGGAGCCACCTAGGAAACATGAAATTCCTAAGTTCTCACGCAATGACTTGTTTGTTTATACGTATATATATATATATATATATATATATATATATATATATATATATATATATATATATATATATATATTATATAGATGTAACTTGTAATCATACACATACAGGTTGGTTTAGAATATGCGAGGACGCGTTGAGGTGAGAAAACGATAGCGAAGGCGATAGATTATGCATTAGTTTTGTTGCGAACATTCGGTTTTCGTTTTAGATTGCGATGGCGGTGCGAGTTGTGTGTTTATAAAGCAGGGAGTGAAAATAGTTAAATCGAGAAATCGATAAAGCGTAAAGTTTCAAATCGTAAATAAGTTCTAACCATTGGTAAGATCGGCGGTTCGTATGATAGAGTGCCTTGGGTGTTTAGGCGTCGACTACCCAAGGTAACCCAACTATGTTCAACAAGTTCGGGCGTGCGCGTTGACCTAGAAGACTTCATGCTTCCACTGGGATGCAGCTCATGGCATTCATCCTCCTAGTCATCGCATGGCTCGAGTTATCGTGATAGTCGAGTCCTTGGTGAGAGCTTTTTGAAAACCAATTTATTGGGAGTGGAACGGCTTATTAAGGTATGGGTTTCACCCCTGACTTAACAGTTTCGTCCCTAATTGTGGTTATGCTCTTCGATTAAATTCGTGAGTTCCACTAGATTTCAAAATGGAGATCTTCGTCGAGATGTGGATGTCACTCCTAACTCGATGAAAGGTTCTCGTGTTAGAAAAATGCGCTGAGTGAGCAATCCTATCGAGAGTTCTTGGTTTTCACACCTGATCTCGAATGGATCGCTCGGTTTCATTATGCGAGTATTTTCGAAAACACGTGTATTGTGTCAGCCTTAGGACAGGTTAAGTAGTATTTCAGCCTTAGGAAAGGCTTCTTCTTCGTGTGAAGTTGTAGTACGCGGGGTTCACACAAAGTTGTAGCTTTTAGCAATTTCGATCAAGAGTATCGAGTAGGCCCGGTACAACCCTACTAGGTTCGTACGAGTCGGCCTGTTGGTACTTAGACTGTAGACTAGGTCAATTTATAAGACGTCGACCCGTACTAGGTCGAGTCTGGCCTAATTCCCTATAGTTATGGCTCTGATACCAATCTGTCACACCCCAACCGATGGCGGAATCATCGGGGCGTGGCACTAGGCGAATCAGATTGCTCAAGAGAATCCATAACAACTATATTGCGATAATATTTAATACATTCGTTATCCCATACTAACTGTAACAACCCGCACTTTTGTGCGATTGTTACTACTCGTTATACTCGTTACGCCTAGCACCAGAGATTCAGATCATAATGTAACTATATCGTATCTATCGCTAATCGAAGGATAATCGCATATTTTCGATATACAATATCACGATACTACACTATTATCACACTAACACTCACGGAGGCATTGAGTGAGGACCTATTCTACCCTCCTCGGTGGCCGTGATGTGTCGAACGTAAACAATTACCGCTAACAAGGACCCTCGGGTGAGTGCTATAGCTCCAGTCGTCATGGCGATGATGACAATACGAGTAAACGGTACCCCGTCAGTCTTTGTGGCACTACACGAAATAACGTTCACGATGACATCGAGAAAGGACCTATACTACCCTTATTG
>JARYGA010006090.1:0-35106 GCA_030545235.1 Helianthus tuberosus
GGATAGGGCTGCGGTGTCATGGCCTAGGTCTGCCACGTGTGTGACACGTGGCCCTAAAGCTTATCCAGAAATTCGTCGAGCTGTCGCGCCCCGCGAAGACCTTAGCTTGGTCTTCCGCGGCCCGCGAGCGATCCTTAAAATTGGATTTTCTTGATTTTTAATAAAAGTTAGGGTTTTAAGGATCCGGGTGATTACTTACGGGGTGTTTTAGGACATTTTTGTGCAAGTCCTTACATCCTCCCCACCTTATTTAAAATCTCGTCCTCGAGATTTACTGGAACAGGTGAGGATATTTTCGTTTCATTTCTGATTCTAGTCCCCATGTGTACTCAGGTCCCCTCTTCGAATCCCACTTTACTTTGACCAGCACCAATCTCTTGTGTTTGAGGAATTTGACCTTTTTGTCCTCTATTCGAAGAGGTTTCTCCACAAATTTTAACTTTTCATTTACCTCTATATCTTGAAGAGGTACTACCAGTGATTCATCAGATAAACACTTTTTAAGATTAGATACAGGGAACACATCATGTACCCCGGTTAGCTCTTCTGGTAGTTGTAATCGATAGGCGACTGGTCCTATTCGTTGGGTAACTGTGAACGGTCCTATGTACCTTGGACTTAATTTTCCCTTTTTACCGAACCGAACTACCCCTTTCCAAGGAGAAACTTTTAATAGTACCTTGTCTCCAACTTGGAATTCTAACGGCTTACGTCGATTATCTGCATAACTCTTCTGGCGGTCTCGAGTCGTTTTTAGTCTTTCTTTGATTTGAGTTATCTTGTCGGTGGTTTCTTGCACAATTTCGGGTCCTGATAATTGAATTTCTCCTATTTCTGCCCAGCATACTGGAGTTCAACACTTTCGTCCATAAAGTGCTTCGAACGGGGCAGCGTTGATGCTTGTATGATAACTATTATTATTGGAGAATTCTATTAATGGTAAGTGGTCATCCCAGTTTCCACCGAAATCTATAACACATGCCCTGAGCATGTCTTCTAGGGTTTGGATCGTCCTTTCACTTTGACCATTTGTTTGGGGATGGTAGGCAGTACTTAAATTTAATCGTGTTCCCATTGCTTCTTAGAAACTTGTCCAGAAATGCGAAGTGAAATGACTATCCCTATCTGACACAATGGAGAGTGGGACTCCATGTAGGGATACTACCTCATCTACGTATAACTTAGCTAATCTTTCCATACTAAAGGTTTCCTTCATTGGTAGGAAATGACCTGATTTGGTTAATCGATCTACAATCACCCAGATTGCATTGTTACCTTTCCTGGTCTTAGGTAACTTAGTAACAAAGTCCATTGTTATTAGTTCCCATTTCCATACAGGCATTTCTAACTGTTGAAGTAAACTTGTGGGTTTCTGGTGTTCTGCCTTGACTGGCGAACAGGTTAGACACTTAGTGACATATCTAGCTATGTCCTTTTTCATTCATATCCACCAGAAGTTATTTCTTAAATCTTGATACATTTTGTTATTACCAGGATGCATCGTATACCTAGATTTATGGGCTTCCTCTAGAATCTTATTTCTTAAATCTCCTTTCCTAGGTACCCAAATTCTTTTATTATGGAATCTCCAAATTCCATCAGTCTCTTGCTCTAATTCTTTTATCCTTCCTTTCATTCCTTCAGCATCATCCTTGATTGTTGTTTCTTGAACACCTTTCAGTTGTTCCATTAAATCTAACTGTAGATTTAATCTAAGAGCACGAACTCGCCTTTGCTTTTCATAATATTTACGACTTAGGGCATCTGCTACTACATTGCCTTTCCTTCGTGATATAGAATATCACAGTCGTAATCACTTAGAATTTCCATCCATCTTCTTTGCCTCATGTTCAATTCTTTTTGCCCAAATATATACCTTAGACTCTTATGATCTGTATAGACAGTGAACTTACTTCCATACAGATAATGTCTCCAAATCTTAAGGGCAAAAATTATTGCTCCTAGTTCTAAGTCATGGGTCGTATAATTTTCCTCGTGCTTTTTCAATTGTCGTGAGGCATATGCAATTACCTTTTTGCGTTGCATTAACACACAACCTAATCCTAATTTAGAAGCATCGCAGTAGACTTCAAAATCTTCTGTTCCTTCCGGTAAGGCAAGAATTGGGGAATTTGTTAACTTTTGGTTTAAGATTCTAAAGGCCTCTTCTTGCTTGGGTCCCCATTCAAACTTAACAGTTTTGCAGGTTAGCTTAGTCAATGGAACAGCTATCTTAGAAAAGTCTCTTATGAAGCGCCTATAATATCCAGCTAATCCTAGAAAACTTCTAACTTCAGTAGCTGATTGCGGGACCTTCCAATTCGTGATCGCCTCTATCTTGGAGGGATCTACGTGAATGCCTTCGTGATTCACCATGTGTCCTAAAAATTGCACCTCTTGTAGCCAAAATTCACACTTTAAGAATTTGGCGTAAAGCTTTTCTTTTCTTAATAAGGTTAAGAGTGCGTGCAAATGCTCACAATGTTCGTTCTGGCTTTTGGAATAAATAAGTATATCGTCGATGAAGACAATTACAAATTTATCCAGATACGGCTTACAGATCCTATTCATAATATCCATAAATGCTGCAGGAGCATTCGTTAATCCAAGTGGCATGACTGTAAACTCGTAGTGACCATACCTAGTCCTGAAAGCAGTTTTAGGTATGTCTTCTTCATGTACCTTCAACTGATGATATCCAGAGCGCAAATCTATTTTAGAGAAATACCTAGCTCCTTGAAGTTGATAAAAAAGATCATCAATTGTAGGTAATGGGTATCGATTCTTAATGGTAACCTTATTCAATTCTCTATAATCGATACACATCCGCATCGAACCATCCTTCTTTTTCACAAACAACACAGGTGCTCCCCAAGGGGATGAACTGGGTTGTATGAATCCTTTGCCTAACAATTCATCCAACTGCTTTTTCAGTTCTAACATTTCGGTGGGTGCTAACCAATAAAGTGCCTTAGCTATTGGTGTAGTTTCAGGGATTAGATGAATTCTAAATTCTATTTCCCTATCTGGTGGTAATCCAGGCAGCTCTTCTGGGAATACATCCGGGTATTCTGATACTACTGGTATTCTCTTAAGTTCCTTACTTTTATTGTTAATGATTACCGAAATCATATACACTATTCCTTGTTTTCGTTCATAACTAGCAACTTTCATTACTGAAATGAACTTCATTGGCTTACGTGGCTTATCTCCTGTAACCAAAATTACTTCTCCTGCTGGTGTAAATATTTCTATGGAATTCTTATCACAAAGGATTCGAGCATGGTTGGCTACTAACCAATCCATATCTAATATGACATCGAATCCAGCTAAATTCATAGGCAGCAGGTTTGCAGAAAATTTATGTCCTGAGAGTTCTATCTTTCCTTCTTGAAGGACCTTATTTATATTAACTGAGTTTCCTTCTGCTGTTTCTACAGTAAAAACTTGTCTAAGTTTGGTTAAAGGTAGGTTAAGGGCTTGGCAAAATGAAGTATTTATAAAACTTTGGTTTGCACCAGAGTCAAATAATACTTTTGCGTAAACGTCATGTACAAGAAACGTACCAACTATCACATCCGGAATCAGATCTGCTTCTTGCATCGTCAGCTGGAAGGCCCTTGCATTCTTCTTATTAGTTCCTTCGGCAAGTTTGGATTTGTTGTCAGCTGGCTTAATCAATTTTGGGCAATCGGGCTTGAAGTGTCCCGTTTCACCGCAGTTGTAGCAGATTATGGATTTCTTCCTGCATTCCTCTTCTCGATGCCCTGGTCTCTTGTAGAAATTGCAACTTTCCTTACATTTTCCGAAATGTTTTTTTTTTTTGCAATTTCCGCAAAATGGCGGTATGGAAGACTGCCCGGTCCCCTTTTTCTTGAAGTTACTACTATTATTACCCCCCACGAAAACCTTGGGTAATCTTTTGAGCCAATTCCTTTTACTTGTTTTCTTCTCTTGTGCGTACCAGTCCGTCAGTCAAGGTGTTGGCCAGTTCGACTGCATTGTCTATTGTTCGAGGTCTCGCAGCTTTGACTATGTCGCAGATTTCGCTATTTAGTCCCCAAATGTAGCGAGAAATAAGCACCGGTTCTGGCGAAGCCAGAGTTGGTACAATTCTAGCATACTCGAAGAATTTCGAAGTATACCCTCGACAGTCAACTTCCACCATCCAGTGGTTCAGGAACTTATTTGTCATTTGTTCCTTTTCGTAGGACGGACAAAACTTTCTTTCTACCAATTCCTTAAATTCCTGCCAACTCATGGCATAAGCCACGTCACTTCCCTTAGCTTGCAGCACCGTGTTCCACCATTCCAATGCCTCTTCTTTGAAAAGGTGGGATGCGTACATCACACTGTCTTCTTCTCCGCATTTACTTATTTTGATTACTGCTTCGGTTTTCTCCAACCAACGCAGTGCGGCAGTCGCTCCTTCATTGTCTGCAAATTCGACCGGCTTACAGGCAAGAAATTCTTTGTAAGTGCAACCAGTCGTTGCCACTTTCATTTTCTTAAGTAATGGGGCTTGAACCACCTTATTATTATTATCGCCGCCTCCATTCACACTGTTACTGAAATTATCGTCGTGGGTGCGTTTGCTATGGTTGGCTTGGGAAGGTTCAACGGGATTCTTAACAGCAGCGACGATTGCGGGGATAGCGTTGGCTATTCCCTAAGCAACGATATTTTCAATGTCGTGTCTATTGAGAAATTGGTCTTCATTATTAGGTTCAGATTGGTTAACTTCATTGGACGGTTGATTTATTGCGTTTTCCATCTGAATAATTAACAATATATACAAATTATTGTCACAGAATGGATAGCAACTAAACACAGTAAGGCAATCACAACACAATTAAGTCACACATCTAGCCAAAATCGTCGACATTGCGACATTTATATTTATATATATATATATATATATATATATATATAATATTATGCATCAATACACAACATCTATTTTACAAAGGTTTTATTTTAGTTATTATTATACCATATTATATTATTATTATATGTATATTATGATTTTTTTTCACATATTAATATTATACAAAACATTTAACTATGGTTAACTGGCTTTTCAAAAACGACTCTCCCTCTCGTCGTATTTCCACGTGATGTTTTCCCCCACTTCTCGAATCTGGTTCCCCGCATCCACCAGTTCCTCGCCATAGCGGCGCAATTCCGCAACGTTCTCCGGGTTCATGGGTGGAAAAGGTGCAGGTTCAGGATCAAACTGGGGAAAGTAAGCATTTGGGTTATTCATAAAATTTTGAAAATGCCAGTCGCTCGTCCACCATTCTTCCAACTGCCCAGTAACAGGTTGAGGGTTGACAATAGGGTTCGGAATAGCAGGTTCCAAATTGATGGGAAGTTATGACTGGGCAGGGAAATTGAAAATGGTTTCGTCAGCAGGTCCGATAAGGTCACAATTTGCAAGTTTTCTATCGAGTTCCTCCCAAGGTGGCAACTCCTGGGCTTGACCAGAGCTCTCCCCTACTTCATTTCCTTTTCCTTTTGGATCCTCCGTCTTTTTCACCTTTTGGGCAGCGGGCTTCTTCTTGCGTCCTCGCTTCCAGTCCAGAAGCCTTCTCCACTTTTTAGGTTTGGGTTTCTCCTGGGGCTGGGCCTGAAACACTAATGGCTCCTCGGTGTCAGCCTGATAACCGGACTGGATTCCGAAAATCTCCATATTAGTGGTATGGATTGTGAAATTTCGGAGGGCTTCCGATAGTTCATTCATGCTGTTAGGCATACATGAAGAAACACACAAAAATTTAAATTAATATTTTATTTATTAGAATTTAAATTTTCACATAATCACAAAATGACAAATTGAAAAATTAAGTATTTTTCAAATGCTTAAATAGGCTTAAATCAGTGGCTCTAATACCACATTTTTCTGTCACGGCCCCCGATCCAGTTCCCCGGTTCGGATGTCGCGGAATAGAAAACCCGTGGTATTGGTGTGTCATTTGGCAACGGAAATTTTAACAGGATCGTTTAAACTGAAAACACCCATTTATTTTATTTCAAGTTTCGGGACAAACCCTGTAATTTACAATAAAGGAATTTCACTGGGAAATCCCCTGATTATATAAACATGTTTATTTATTTACTGAGCCACTTCATTCAAGCTGGCGTGCTACGCGGCACTTTTCCTTGTTCACAGTAAATCACCTGAAACATGTTTAAAAAGATTTTATCAACGGGAAAATACTGGCGAGTCATTCAATTTGCACAAAATGACACATTGTTACAATTTACAGCATTAAGAGTTTTCATATTTTCCCCTATCTTATGATTAGCCGGTTCAGTTGTCACTCGACCGGATCTATGACTGTGGTCATACCACTATTGGGTCATGTCACCCAATAGCGACGTATATCACTAATTAGGCTCGCCCACCTAAAGTGATAAAAACAACAGTAATGTGCACAATACCCCACTTACTGCCAGTAACTTAAGATTAGCAAACACTTAATCACTGCAAAATATAACTGGAAAACATTTTAGAGTTTTGTAAAGAAATTTGATAAAAAGAGAATGACTCACATTGCAAGTTTAGACGGACAGAGTATGCCTACTGATTAAGCCTAGTAACCTAGTTAAATAATGCAAACGAAACTAGGTTAGTAACTTAATACGACATTTACGATAATTTCACGAAATCAAAACCCTCACAACGAATGACAAAGTATAGCCCGAATTCGGGCAGCACTTAAACATCCATCGGATCGGTTTCAATCGATCGGACATTGTATCGTAGCAGTGATCGAGTTATTACCCCGTGATCGTAGCAGCGTCTCGACACTTAAACACACGATTTTAAGCAAAATTTGACGTGTTTGAAAGAGTTTTCAAAACACAGAAGAATGGCCATGCAACAACCTATTTATAGCTGATTTTCGAGTTGGTCGCGGCCCGCGAAGGCCTTAAGGCTGTCCTACGCGCCCCACGAGGGCCACCCTAGCTACGGCTAGGGCTGCCGTGTCATGGCCTAGGTCTGCCACGTGTGTGACACGTGGCCCTAAAACTTATCCGGAAATTCGTCGAGCTGTCGCACCCCGCGAAGACCTTAGCTTGGTCTTTCGCGGCCCACGAGCGATCCTTAAAATTGGATTTTCTTGATTTTTAATAAAATTTAGCGTTTTAAGGACCCGGGTGATTACTTACGGGGTGTTTTAGGACGTTTTTGTGCAAGTACTTACATTTATAAGTCATTTATACTTGACCGGTTAACATGGATTTAAGTGCGCTTCTGCAAGATTAAGCGTTGACCGGATAGAATGTTGGTTATAACCATAGGAGTGAGGAGTCTAGTGTATTATGGTTGGTTAACCTTACATTTTGATTTGAACATGTTTTGAAATGGTTTTGACCCGTTATGAATTGTTTATATGGTTTATGCCATATTGGTGAGTCGTATGTGTAAATACGGGTTCAGACGACAAAATGGGTTTGTGACAAGTCAAATATGTTAGAACATATTTTTGTTATGTTGTATAAACTTCTTTGCTGTTAAAATATCAAATAACATATGCTTAAAGGTCATTATTTGGTTATTTCATAAAGCAGCGTTTGACTTGTCATTTTGACCCATTTAGACGTGATTATCATGATATACAAATGTAGGGTATTACTCCTTACACTAATAGACCATTTAGGTGAAACTGATTTGAAATTGGTTGACCAACATGGCCAGAATTGAAAGTTAAACAATTTAGTCAAACTATTCGAAATTCTTGACACTCGGACGAAATTAAACTATGAAACGAATTGCTATTGAAAGAGCTTAGGGAAAAGAACTTACTAGCTTCATAGGGTGACTTCCAAGGACCAAAGAAGAGCTTGCAAAGCAGAAAAGAAGGAACTCTTACAAGACTTCTAAGTGAAGTGTTTGTATTTTGAGTTGGGATGAAGAATAAGCCACACCAAGGGGCTATTTATAGTGAATGACGGATGCCAAAGGCTTGGACAAGTGTCAATGGAGGCTTAGGAAGGTGATTAGTTCACCTAGGTGTCAAGACCGGAGAAGAAGGGGGCAAGACTGAAGCTAGGTGTCAAAATGTTGCAAACTGCAACTGTCTGGCACCCCTTACAGACCGCAAGGGGTTTCCCATATGGTCCGCAAGGACCTCAGCGCAGTAAAGTTTTTGGATTTTGGCAGTTTCAGCCCCTCAACTTCATATTTTTTTCCTTTTTGATGATTCCAACCCATCCTTTTTAACCTAGTTACTTATGAGGAGGCTTTCAAGACACGTGTTACTTAGAAATTGGTCGGGAATAATCGGGTTGTTACAATTTAGAACCAGACCTTATTTTGCTAGAGTTGCCTTAGAAGAGATTCTTCCGATAACCGCTTTCCAAACAAAATGATTTGCTTTAGGGATCGCCCAACTGTTTGAAAGCCCATATGTCCGTCACCATCCTAAGTTTTTCAGCCATCTCCTTTCTAACCATCACTATTAAGGCTACCCTTCCAAAACCATTTATCCTTGGAGTTAGGCACTTTAACCATCCTTAGCCAACTCATCAGGGCACCGATTTTCGCCCACTGTTGCGGACTTGTTGGATCCGAGATCCAATCCCAGCTCCACTGCACAGTATTACCAACGATGGAGAAGCAGTCAAACCCTTTTGCCGATTTGATCTTGGCTAAACGGAAGGTTAGTGGGAATTTGTCACGAAGAGGCCCTTCCCCAAATGTCATATCAGCACAAAATGTTCTTACCATTCCCTATAACAACTCTGATGCAATAAGTGAGCTCAATCCCAAAATTAGACAAATCTTGTTCCATCAAAACAACGTCTATCCACACGCCTGTAACACCTTACTTCACGGGAACGACTAAGGAGTTATAGCCTAACCATGGATGGCATTAATGACTTTAGCCCAAAGCAACAAAGGGTCACTTTTAAATTTAAATTTTCATTTAGTTAATAAATCTAAGTTTAGACCCCACATATCCCCAACACAAGAGGCACTTTCAACTTCAGACCCGTGATTTTGTTCCATGAGATCCACCGGATTTTACCTCTCCCATTAGACTTACCCCCAATCAAATTCTTCTAACCTTCAAGAGTATAGGTAGGTTTCCGGGCTCCACCTTCGCAAGGGTCAATCTCCTCGCCAAAGAAAGGTTCCTCGCCTTCTGTAAGACGCTAATCATGATTTGACTCAAAACAACGCAGCGGAAAATGAACCGTAAAATTTATTTCTTTTAACTACTCTAACATACTTAAATACCGTTTAGGTCAAACCTTCTAACATAAATACATCATTCATCATTTACTTAATATAACTATGTTAACAAATGATTACAAACAACGTGACCGTTTTCCCGTACAATCCATGATCTTCAACTTGATCCTCGTTCACTTGTCCATCATGAATATCTGATTAACCTGCGGTCACCATATATAACCAACACGTTAGTACATGGTAACATCATATATAATTTAATACATATACTTAAAAGGCTATATCACATTCTAACTACGTAAGGTATTCCATTGAAACATCCTCTCAATTTTATTTACTCGAGTCCGACATCAATTCCTCGAGAGTCCGGCGTTCCCATACCTGCACTCCATTTATTTCATTCTCAATAGTAACATGGTTAGGAGTACGTAATCTCAAACATATTGAAAATCCACATCTTCACATATACGTATACCAGTGATCTACAATCATTAGATTACAACACGTGTATACACTTTCATATATCTAAGTACATTCATACGTATCCCATTCATAAGTACGTACATACAAGTTCACACTACTTACACACGCTACAGTTCCATATGTACATACATACACATACATACAAGTCACCTTCACTTATTTGTAAGTTGAGTCTTATCTATAATCATATCAACACAAATCAATGCAATTACAAACAAACATAACCGACTAACTTCCAACAAACATGATGAACATTCCATTAACACGATGAACATTCAGGAACATAATGAACACTCCATTGACACGATGAACATTCAGCAACATAATGAACATTCCATTAACACGATGAACATTCAGCAACAGAATGAACATTCCATTAACACGATGGGCATTCAGCAACATAATGAACATTCCATTAACACGATGAACATTCAGCAACATAATGAACATTCCATTAACACGATGAACATTCAGCAACATAATGAACATTCCATCAACACGATGAACATTCAGCAACATAATGAACATTCCATTAACACGATGAACATTCAGCAACATAATGAACATTCCATTAACACGATGAGACTATCAGCTTAATTTACATTAAGGATAGACGAAGTTCATATGAACTTACCTTGGTACTTACCCTTACCCGTAAATTCTTACATGGTTTCCTATATACAACATACCAAACTTCATTTATAAATAAGAAGTGATTCCGGAAATCACTTACCTTAAATGTCCGTATTCGCATCCGTTTCCTCGCCTCCTTTTGACCCGTTAGCCTTCCATGCTTCCATCCATCTTGACATGATCCCTACACTACTTGTTGCTTAGGAGATGATGAACACATTCAAACCCATAGATTACACATGCAGATTTTCGGATTCCCCCTCTTCTTCTTCTCCTTTGATTCATATAAGAACACACACACTAGGTGTGTGTGTCGACACATGCTCCTGCCCAAAAATGGGCTCTTCCACTTTCTCCATTCTTTTAATTAATAGACTTTCAAATTGACCTCTTTTAGCCCCTTTAGTTTAGTTTGTTATTTTTATTTAGCCACAAGATTCCATTCTTAGTTATTGAACTTATAAGTTAGCTAACTTAAGTAACTTAGTTACCTCAAAGAACCTAAATAATTTACTTCGTGTTATATCGTATAGAAACATATAGCGAACATAAATATCTGAGTTTTGGGGCTTTACAAGTCTACCCCCCTTCAAGGAGGTTTCGTCCCCGAAACCTTGTTCATTTCTATCAAATGATAATTATCTCTACTTTCTGACTATTACTGTTATTCCTTCATTTATCTTGAACAAACCACTACATTCTATTACTAACGTCGCTCCTAATTTCTTTCATATCCACATGAGAGGTGAGCACACGATTGTACGCATATCGTAATCATTTATTTATCTATTAATGTTACAACGTAACTACCATTTTCATACATACTTACTTATCCATACTCGACAGAAGAATTAAGCATCATTCTACGTTTACTATCGTTACTTGTACTACGTATACCCAGAAGTCTAGCCTCAAATCAACTCATTCATTTCACTTTATTAGCTCTCTTCACGCACTACTTATTCTACTAAACAAGTATGTCGTGCAAGTGCATCGTACGAGAGTTTAATCAATGAGCTCAAATTTTCACTTAAGGCTTTTGAAATTTCCTCTTAATGACATAAATTTCTTCTTAAGTTGACCGTTAAAAGTCAAACATTCCATACCATACCATATTTATCCTACCATTCATTTCGTTCATAAGTACTATTCAATCTACAAATTCTTACTTATCAATCATTAACTAAACATTTTACTAACCTTAATTTCATTGCATAAACCAATGATCCGCGACTCTGATCGGTCCGTTCCTTCACGAGTCCATACCGTACCAGATTGATTTCATTCATCCGTGTGATAAGCTTCCGCTCGTGCACAACCTTTCCCAACTCTACTAGCTTTATCACACCAAGAGTTCTACCGCTCTCATCTAAAAAATTAAGGATTAGCACATTTCGTTCAAATTCCTTCAAGTATGGCGTTTATCAAATCATCTTGTTTACATACTAGCCCTTTCTAGATTCTTTTAAAACATTAGTTCGTTAGACCCATTCACAACGGGTCAATACATGACCATTCCTTAACATATCATTTTCATTCGATTATTCATTTCATTCAATGTTAATTCACCTATATTCTTCCACAAATTTCTTACATGTATGTTATAACATATCACACATACCATATCTTACATACAGTTCTTTCATTTTGTTAATTATTTCGCCAACTTTTTGCAGTTTGACTTGGCACTTCTACCTATTGTGCATGTTTTGAGGTACACGTTTGTACTCCTTTCCAAATCAAGCATTCTTTCAAAACATTGTTTTAACGCTTCGTGTAAAAGTCTTCCTTCCTTGTAATTTACGTAAGTCCTTCGTCCGGGTCCTAGTTCATCATTCATTTTGACCCTCATGCGTTAATTCTTAGTATGCATAACATGTATCTTATTCGGTATTTCTTTTCTTTGACTAAATTTTCTTAATACAACAATAATTTTCAAAGGGTTATACTTACTTCATTCACCAAACCTTTCAAGCTATTTTACTATTACTTGCTTTATAATTAATCAACTCAACTTCGTTGACTTTTCAGGAGTTCAAAGTATAAATACATTCTTATCTACGCTTTTATTAATTACCACTACCTATCCCACACGTGTTTTTATATGCACTGCATATACATATACATTTCTTTAGTCGAGCGACATACCTAACCCGACAAGGCTACCGGCAACACTTACTAGATTTTATACCTGCCTTAGTTGGGGAGAGAAGGGCATTCCCTCCTTTATTCTCATCCGATCCTTATCTGTTTATGGATCCAACCTTTCATTTTTACTTATTTGATTCATACTTACTTATGAATTCAATCCCCTTCCATTCTTACTTTTCATTCCTATATGTTTGATCCGTATTCTCATACGGATTTAACTTTTCATTCATGCTTTTCATTCTTACAAGTTTGATTCGTACTCAAGTACGGATTCAAACCTTTCATTCATACTTTTCATTATTTTATGTTTGAATCCATCTAGTGGGTTCAAACCTATTATTCATTCTTTTCATTCATTTCCATCTTTTGACCCGTTTATAACGTGTCAGCTTCCTTATCATACTTTTTCATCCATTGTGACCCCATCATAGCGGGTCAATTCATTAACATACTTAATTTTATGTATTACTATAATCACAATTTATAACAATGAGCACTACTACAAGTGTAACACCCCGAAAACGGGTTTAGTAATTAGACCCCGTTAATACTAAACAGCGGGTATAATACCGTTAGAAGAAAAGATTAAACCGGAAATTATTAGGATTTAAATAAATAAGCTTAATAATAAATAAAAGGAGGATAAATACTTTGAGAAAACAAATTATATAGAAGGCCCGAGTTAACGGGACTTAAAATAAAACGGGTTCTGACTTCCCGAATCCATTAAATTAACTAGGAATAATTAACCTAGTTAGTAATATGTGATTAAGTTATAAATAATGAATTATAGCTTAAAATGATCAAAATAAAACATAAGGGACCATTATTGCCAAGAGGGCAAACTAGTTTTATTAAAAAAAAACAAAAAAAACAAAACACACACTTGGTGTGTGTGTGTCGATCGACCAGAGCAGGAAAAAAAGGGCTCAAACCCTAATCTCTACAAAATCATCAAATTGAAGCTTGATTCAAGGTCAAAACCGATGCATGAATACACAGAAACGATCACCTGGTCGCAAGGATCGTAAGGTATGTCAAAATTTTGATATTCATGAAGTTGGGATTCTTGATGAATTTATGAAGTTCGAAATTTAAGCTTGAATGATTGTTGTTTGGATGAAATTAGAGTGAAATAATGTCTAGGAACAAACCCTAGTTATTAGATTGTTGAAATTGTGCTCAATTCTTGAGAATTTCATGATCACCATTGAAGGTGATAAGTGGGTTTTGACTAAATTCATGTATGAGATGTTTTTAGGGTTTTGATTGCATAAAAAATAGTGTTATGATGTCAAGAACATGCTTAAATTGAAAGCTGAATTCAAACGGCTCTTGATCAGAATTTACAGCCGACTTGTATTGACTGTAACCTGGACAAAACTTGATAAAAGCATGTGTTTCTTGAGTCTAAAATGTAATTCCAGGAAATATCTTTAAAACCCCACTGGAATCGCATTTTTTCGACGAAAATTGAGCGTTTTATGAATTTTTCCGTATCAAAGGTTCAAGCTACGTTTTCTGGCAGAATTTGCAGCCCATTACGAATGTCATAACTCAATTTAGGAATTGAGTTATGATCTCAAATTCTTACTGTAGAAATTTTTAAGTGATTAAAAGAATCGCCAATTGGAATTTCGTCAATCGGATAAACGAGGAATTTTAAATGAATTTTTCCGTAAGCTGCAGTCAGAAGTGACGAATCTGATTGCAGCTTAGTAAATGGATTTTTACGAGTTTTTGGTAAAGAGTTAGATCTTGAAATTTTAACACAAGGTCTAACCCTTCGAGAGGTACGCCACATAAAAAAATCATAATTTTTAAAGACTTGTAAACAGGTTAAACAGGTCACCAAAACAGCCTATTTTCGGTGATACGAAACTTGATTGTTGATGTTATAAATTATGCCCACAATGTTCATATGTTGAAATTATGAATCAAACGCGTAATTTCCTAGTTCGACTAATTAAGCGTGATGTGGGGTAATACAAATTTTAATCATGAAGTCGATTTAGCTTATATGCACATATCATATAATTAAGGGTACTTAACCTTTGAAGAGTTAAACTAACCATGGACGGAGTCGAATAGTAGTTTTGACATAGAAAATACGTAAGGTGGAATAGTCATGGTTATAATGACTAATCTAACCACCTTGTGAATTATGATGATAGTTTGACTCTTGACAAGCTAGATGGAGGCTTGGGAATGAAGCGGGTCAAACGGAGCAAGTACGAAAAGGAAAGCGTAATTTGGATGCGAGGTAAGTAAAAGCTTACACTCTTTTTTAGTATACATCAGTTGTGTGTATTGAAAATGAATAAAGTATGTTTAGTAATTTTTATATATATTTTTATAAAGTTGTTCGACAAGGTTTTCGCGGATATTTTGTCAATAAATTATTTGTTGACAGCAACAGTTCTGCTACTTGCAGTAATTATTTCGAGGTCTTAACCATTGAGTTTTGACACAATATTTGACCAGAAGTTGGTTTACAACATAAAGGATGTTTAGTAATTTTTATAGATTTTCATAAATTTGTTCGACAAGGTTTTCACGGATATTTTGTCAATAAATTAGTTGTTGACAGCAACAGTTCCGCTATTTGCAGAAATTATTTCGAGGTCTTAACCATTGAGTTTTGACACGATATTTGACCAGAAGTTGGTTTACAACATAAAGGATGTTTAGTAATTTTTATAGATTTTTATAAATTTGTTCGACAAGGTTTTCGCGGATATTTTGTCAATAAACTAGTTGTTGACAGCAACAGTTCCGCTATTTGCAGAAATTATTTCGACGTCTTAACCATTGAGTTTTGACACGATATTTAACCAGAAGTTGGTTTACAATATAAAGGATGTTTAGTAATTTTTATATATTTTTATAAAGTTGTTCAACAAGGTTTTCGCGGATGTTTTGTCAATAAATTAGTTGTTGACAGCAACAGTTCCGTTACTTGCAGAAATTATTTCGATGTCTTAACCATTTAGTTTTGATACGATATTTGACCAGAAGTTGGTTTACAACATAAAGGATGTTTAGTAATTTTTATAGATTTTTATAAAGTTGTTCGACAAGGTTTTCGCGGATGTTTTGTCAATAAATTAGTTGTTGACAGCAATAGTTCCGTTACTTGCAGAAATTATTTCGATGTCTTAACTATCGAGTTTTGACATGATATTTGGCCAGAAGTTGTTTAACAACATAAATGATGTTTGGTAAGTTTTATACATTTTAGACATAAGCCTTTTTGGGTCAAGTGCCTATAAACAGGTCTTTTCCGTAAAAGAACCAACCGAAGTGTAGAATCCGGGAAAATTGGTCAATTATACTAAATCCACCACGAGTATAGTTGTGGTGAAATGTAAATAGATAATTCAAATTTGGGAAAATGATGGGTGAAAAGAATGAGCGAAATTTAAACTTAAAAGTTTAAATTCTCTAACGGGTCAAAACGAATTACGCGCATAACTTGGGTATTAGTTGCGTAATTCACAAAAGTTACAAACGGCAGACTTCGGAGCTGGCAAAAAAAAAATATTATAATACGTTCATTCTGAATTTCAGACTTGTTTAAACTCGTTATTTAACTACCAAAACTAACTTTTGAGTTTGTTTTGATTTTAGGTGAACATCAGAAATACTCGGATGAAGATCAAGCGGAGTACAAGAACCGAACACATGAAAAAGAAGCTTCCGCACATTGTTTTGTCGTTATTTTTAAACGACGAACTCAATTACATTATGTAGTATTATTCTAAGATTGTAAAAGTTTTAATTTACCCGTATTTTTCAACGTATATGTAAATCATAATTACTTGTTTATTTTCGTAAACTATACGAAAACTGTTAATTAATAGTAAGGGTCTTACAACAAGTGAAACTTGAAATATAACAGGTAACATATAGATTCAAACATTTTATTCTTATTTGGTTGGTCCATTCTTAATTACGGATTCATACTTTTCCTTCCAAAAATTTCATTCAACATAAAATGCTCCCAAGTTACTTGCGAATCTTTCCTTTTTATTCACACACACGACCACTTACTTCTCAATTCTACCGGACATACCTCTGATGATTATCATGGCCTCACGAGCATCATATGTTTCTTGCGCACTGGCCGGGCGCGCAATCCACATACTAGCCTCGTGCCTTCATGTAAGCATCAAGTTATGTCCGTAGAAGTGGATTTCAGTTCGTGCATCATTTATAAACCTTATCAAGGCAAACACCATTACCCATATTTATTTAAAATGTGTACCAGGGGTCCAACGGTTCAATCACGTACTTTGGCATTTTCCTTAGATCGCATCCATGGACCATCCTTATCAATCATCCAAGCTTACCTTACATAAATATCACAGTTAGTTTCTTCAAATGAACGTACGTATACATGTTCCCATACAAACCTTACCTTCAGATCTGGATCAAGTTCTTGGATTGTACGGTTTTCAAGTCACAAGAGCACACGGGTTTGAGTTCAAGTACTTACCATCTAGTACTTAGTTTCACTCAAATCAGGGCTCTGATACCAACTTGTAAGACCCTAATCATGATTTGACTCAAAACAACGCAACAGAAAATGAACCGTAAAATTTCTTTCTTTTAACTACTCTAACATACTTAAATACCGTTTAGGTCAACCCTTCTAACATAAATACATCATTCATCATTTATTTAATATAACTATGTTAACAAATGATTACAAACAACGTGACTGCTTTCCCGTACAATCCATGATCTTCAACTTGATCCTCGTTCACTTATCCATCATGAATATCTGATTAGCCTACGGTCACCAGATATGACCAACACGTTAGTACATGGTAACATCATATATAATTTAATACATATACTTAAAAGGCTATATCACATTCTAACTACGTAAGGTATTCCATTGAAACATCCTCTCAATTTTATTTACTCGAGTCCGACATCAATTCCTTGAGAGTCCGGCGTTCCCATACCTGCACTCCATTTATTTCATTCTTAATAGTAACATGGTTAGGAGTACGTAATCTCAAACATATTGAAAACCCACATCTTCACATATACGTATACCAGTGATCTACAATCATTAGATTACAACACGTGTATACACTTTCATATATCTAAGTACATTCATACGTATCCCTTTCATATGTACGTACATACAAGTTCACACTACTTACACACGCTACAGTTCCATATCTACATACATACACATACATACAAGTCACCTTCACTTATTTGTAAGTTGAGTCTTATCTACAATCATATCAACACAAATCAATGCAATTACAAACAAACATAACCGACTAACTTCCAACAAACATGATGAACATTCCATTAACAAGATATACATTCCATTAACACAATGAACATTCAGCAACATAATGAACACTCCATTGACACGATGAACATTCAGCAACATAATGAACATTCCATTCACACGATGAACATTCAGCAACATAATGAACATTCCATTAACACGATGGACATTCAGCAACATAATGAACATTCCATTAACACGATGAACATTCAGCAACATAATGAACATTCCATTAACACGATGAACATTCAGCAAGATAATGAACATTCTATTAACATGATGAACATTCAGCAACATAATGAACATTCCATTAACACGATGAGACTATCATCTTAATTTACATTAAGGATAGACGTAGTTCATATGAAGTTACCTTGGTACTTACCCTTACCCGTAAATTCTTACATGGTTCCCTATATACAACATACCAAACTTCATTTATAAATAAGAAGTGATTCCGGAAATCACTTACCTTAAATGTCCGTATTCGCATCCGTTTCCTCGCCTCCTTTTGACCCGTTAGCCATCCATGCTTCCATCCATCTTGACATGATCCCTATACTAATTGTTGCTTAGGAGATGATGAACACATTCAAACCCATAGATTACACATGCAGATTTTCGGATTCCCCCTCTTCTTCTTCTCCTTTGATTCATATAAGAACGCACACACTAGGTGTGTGTGTCGACACATGCTCCTGCCCAAAAATGGGTTCTTCCACTTTCCCCATTCTTTTAATTAATAGACTTTCAAATTGACCTCTTTTAGCCCCTTTAGTTTAGTTTGTTATTTTTATTTAGCCACAAGATTCCATTCTTAGTTATTGAACTTATAAGTTAGCTAACTTAAATAACTTGGTTACCTCAAAGAACCTAAATAATTTACTTCGTGTTATATCGTATAGAAACATATAGCGAACATAAATATCCGAGTTTTGGGGCGTTACACCTTCCAACTAGAGAGCTTAGAGTTAAACTTATTGACCACCGTTTTCGAGCACTTTACCTTCTTCATATTGGTACCCACCGGCAAGCCTACCTGCGTAAATGGTATAGAGAAGTTTTGTATACAACAAAACCCATATTTTACATCATTACTGACCTCACCAATGTTTAAAATTTGATATGTATATGTATCTTTTCTCTTCTCAAACAACCATTTTCTTAAAACTTAACTTTTACATTTTTCTATTCAACCCTCCATCTATTTTCATTGAGTAAACTAAAACGGTTACTAATAAGAAATTATCATAAGAACCAATAATTTATGCTTACTCAAGGTTTTCTGAAATTCTACATAATAAATCGAGATATGTAATGATAATATGGTATAGTGACAGTTTCCAACGATATTTCCTTTATTAACTCGTACTTTCAGTATTTCATGACTTGAAAATAATTACTCAATGTACTTTATAATAGGAATAATGGATCTTAATAATTCCAACTATTGCTCGTTGGTCGGCAACGGTCCCAACTTCAAAAATTCCCACTGGTGGTCCCATTTTTTCACATATTGACCTTCAATGGACCATGACTAACAGAACCCTAACGTTGTTAGTCTCTGGTCGCAGAAATAAGGTTTTGGGCCGAAAAAAGGTTCCTAAAGGTCCGATCTATGGTTACAAAAAGCTTTGGGACGAAAACTTTGAGTTTTCCGACCAAAAAGTTGAGTTTTCCGGCCAAAAAGATGTTTTCCGGCAAAAAATGAGTTTTTTTTTCCGACAAGCTTAATAATTTGGGCTTTTACTAAAAGAAGGTTCCTAAAGGTCCGTAATAAGGATACAATTAGATTTCGGATGAAAAGGTTGAGTTTTCTGGCCAAAACAGAGTTTTTCCGGCGATCGGAGCTTAACAGCGTTAGGGTTCTGTTAGTAAGGGTCCATTGGAGGTCAATATGCTAATAGATGAGACCGCCAATAGAAATTTTTTAAGTTGATACTATTGCCGGCCAAAGGGCAATAATTGGTATTTTTAAAATCCATTATTCCTTTATAAAATATTAGCATTTTCAAGATATTGAAAACGATTGATCTTCACATTTATTTATGTGGTTGTATAATAATAATAATAATGATAATAATAATAATAACAATTATAATAATTATTATTATTATTATTATTATTATTATTATTATAATAATAATTGATCGCATTACTAATATCAACATAAATTATGGTTATAAGCTAGTTCGTAAAATCTATACTATATAATAAAAGAAATCATTTATAGGACACATGGCACTCATTGGAGCCATCTATTTTTTAGCCCATTAAAATTAAATAATTATTTATGAGATATACGAAGATATATCCATTTAATATATAATTGTTAAAAATACTGATAATAAAAAGAGTCATGTTAGATTATATTATTATTTAAGATATATATATGTAACAACCATCGGTAAAACCAACACTCTCATAATATCTCCGTCACCCTATTATATATTAAAATACCCTTATATGTCTTATATTACACCCTGTATGTGAAAACCGAGCCCGAAATAGGTTATAACATATAAAATAAATGAAAAACATTAAATATTGAGTTGAGGCGGGCCGCGTAGACCCACCCCAACCATTCACGCGGGCGGTATCTGGGTTTAAACCTGATATCGTTGATTCCTTTAGTTAAAACGGGCCGCGTAAGACTCCTTTTAAGTGTACGCGGGCCGCGATAGATCAACAACGCGGAGACACCCTGAGCTGACACGTGTCATCATCGTGTCGAGCCTAGTAGATGACCGGGACAACCTACCCTGTTGACCAGGGTTGACGCGGGCCACGTAAGCGACCCTTGTCTTTCACGCGGGCCGCGTGAGAGTCCAATATCATCCCTATATAAGAGAGCAACGGGTTTTCGTTTTCCGTCGCTCATTCTCTTCTTTCTTAAACGAATTCTGAAGTAGTAGAAGTAATACACGGGTATTATATCCCCCTAATTAGCGAGGTTCTGCTTCGTTGTAAGTATTATAACCCCAGTTTCGTAATAGTTACGCTGCCCGATTGATTTAGGGTTCTGTAACAACTGTCGTGGTTCTGCCCGACGTAGTTGTTGGAATGTCGTCTCGGGGAGGGTATCATTAATATTTTCAAAGGGTTATGATACTAACCAATGTACATTTGTATAAATTATAGATTATATTCAGGAAACCCTTACAAGAAGTCTAAAATAGCAAAGTGAGTAATCCTTCTTTTTGTGTAAACATTTTTGTGAGTTTATCCTCTTTTTGTTAATGTTTTTGGAATATTTTACAAAACCTTAATTGTTTTACAATGTGATTAAGCGGTGATTGAGTCTTTGTAGTTCTTCAATTACTACCAGTATTATAGGGTTTTGTATACAAAATTTATTACTACTTGCGAGTAGTAAGTCGGGAACGACAGTACATTACCATTGGACAACGAGTTAGCCAATGGGTAATTTGACCATAGCCATAGATCCGGTCGAGTGGCAAGTACTGAATGAGTAATTGTGTAGACATAAACAATGTGATCGCTCTCAATACTGTGTTAATTCATAAAATGTTTCTTGATTAAACTGGGATTCACTCACCAGTATTTTCCGCTGACAAAATATTTTTAAAACATGTTTCAGGTAACACAATGTGAAAGCCAACTTGGAAAAAGCCAGCTCGAGAGCACTGACGGCTTGGAAAATAAGTGGCTATAAAAGTTATCTAAGAAACGATGTTTTAAATTAAATAAAATAGGGTTTGTCCCTATAAATGTATTGTAATAAGAAACTTGGGTTTTTCCCATGAGTTGATTAATATCAAATATGGTGGTTTTACTCTGATAAACATTTCCTAACTACGGTCTTGATGTAAATTCCGCTGCAAGATTAAATAACCTGATACCACCACTACTGAGTTCGCGTCCGCCCGTTCCCGGGACAGATAAGGGATCGGGGGTTGCGACAGAAGGTGGTATCAGAGCCTAGCCACTGGTCTGAGCCAAAGAAGTGTTCTGCTGACACTTAAGTTTTAAATTTTGTGTTAGGAAATATATTACGGAAATACATGCATAACTGTAATTATTGGTTATGTGTTATTTGACTATTTGTTAGTTTTCAGTATGAGTGATCAAGGACCATCAGACATGAATCGTCAGTTGTCTGAATCACCTAGGAGTGAGGGTACATCATCACAGCCTACCCTGTCGGGGTATTCTGCTGATCAGGAGGAAGGAATATTTGCCTTTAGAGCTCAATCTGAAGAACCATTTCCTAATAAGAAACGAGGATGGTTCAGTAAAGAAGCTTTTGCTCGTAGGAAGAGAATGCGAAAATTGCAACAGCAAAGAACTTTAGCAACTATTAAGCGAGAGACAGATGCCCATACTCAAGATATGCTAAATAGAAGCCTAGCTAATTTCCATATCTTAGCTACAACTGCTGCTGACCCAAGTCTGGAACAACTAGTAGCCCCACAACCACAAAACCCAGGACAACCTATGGAGATAGAAAATCAGGAAAATCAAGTGGAGATGCACGACTTTAACCCAGAAGAAATCCCTAGAGTGCCTGCACCAAACCCCCTAGACCCGAATTACGACCCCTGGTGGGACGACAATAGGGACTTTGTGCAACGTTACCCTATCCAGGATTATCCACCCATACAGAACATAGAAGCCTACCCATGTATGGACCCTTTAGATCCCTATTACCAAGATGATTATATTAGGGAGATTTTAGAGGATCCTTACCAATTTCATGAACTGTCACCCCCATATCAGGAACCCGCACCCCAGATTCCAAACCCAGTCCGAGAACCTGCACCCCCAATGAGTGCAGAAAACGTTCAAGAACTTAGGACTTTCGGGGAGGAAATTTTAGAAAGTAGTGAGAGAATGCGTCAGGTGGGAGAGCGTCTCGTATGGAAATACGATGAGCGCAATATGGATTTTTGGATAAATCCATATCCGTAAATGAGATGGTGAAACGATGGTAGTAATAATAATATAATAAAATATGTGTGTACGGATGCATATTACTATTAGTGTGATTCTATTTCTGTTGGTATTGTAATTTTATTTCAGTACTAGTGTGTAATAGACGCATAATAGTATATGAAAAGAGTATAGTCGCAATGATCGACGCTTTTGGCAAAAATGCGTGTCATGTGATTAACTATATTAAGATATTATTTGTGATATTAATATGGGATAATTGTTTAAAATTCAGATGGCCGACGAAGGAAACCAAGGAAATCTGAATAATGATAATCAGAGTAACATTAACGTGGTTAATGAGAATCCAAGCATCAATAACAATAACAATCAAGTGGATAATAGTGCTATCCAACACATAGTAGCACAAGGAATTATAGATGCAATGCCATTTATTCTTCAAACTGTTAAGGATGCTGATAATAAAAGTAAGCATAGCAGTAAGTGACCAAGCGAACCAGAAAACAGTGTGAACCATGGACCTGTACTTCAATTGCCTATTCCCAAAAGAAGAAGAACCATGCCTTATGGTTGTTCTTATAAAGAATTCTGGTCTTGTAAACCAATGGAATTCTCAGGCAATGAAGGGGCCATTGCAACCCTACGCTGGATAGAGAAAACTGAGGCAGTCTTAAGGATAAGCAAGTGTGCTGAAGAAGATAAAATACTGTTTGCTTCTAACTTGTTTAAGAATGCAGCACTAGAATGGTGGAACACTATCCTCCAGACAAGAGGAAGTGATCAAACCTACAATATGGAATGGGAAGAATTTAAGAAAAAGGTAGAAAGGAAATTATGCCCACCCAATGAAAAGGAACAGATAGCAAACAAATTCCTAAATCTTAGAATGACTGGTGTGGGTAGTAAGGGATATACTAAGATATTCTTTGAATATGCTAGAATAGTGCCAACCCTTGCTTCACCAGAACCAGTGTTAATTTCCCGTTATATTTGGGGATTAATTGGAGAGATAAGACATGTAGTCAAGGCAGCTAGGCCTCAAACTATAGAAGAAGCAATAGAACTAGCCAATACCTTGACAGATGAATTAGTCCGTACCCGAGAAGAGGATCAAAGGAGGAACCTAACCCAGAAATTGACTCAAGAATTTCGTTCTGGAAATTTTAATCGTGGAAGAAATGTAGGTTCTACCTCTGCACCCTACTGTAAGCATTGCAAAAGAAAGCATTCAGGAAGATGCTCCATATACTGTAACTTTTGCAAAATATCGGGACACGAGGAAGAAAATTACAGGCAAACATCCGGATATGTTACAACTGTGGAGAACAAGGCCATATCAAGCCAAATTGTCTGAAATTAGCTCCAGCTACAGACAACAAGAATGCCAAAAATGCTAGAGCATTTTTTCTGACTGCAGAAGAAGCCAAAATGATCCCAGATGTCATAGCTGGTACGTTTTTAGTTAATGATATTTTTGCTAAGGTATTATTTGACTCTGGTGCAAACCAAAGTTTTATCAATACTTCGTTTTGCAAAATTCTAAATCAGTCATTAACTAAACTACCACAAGAATGTCTAGTAGAGACAGCCAATGGAGAAACTATTAGGATTTCTGAAATCTTGCAGGGAGCAAGAATAGAAATTTCTAATCAGAAATTTGTAGCAAACTTATATCCCATGAATCTGGTAGGATTTGATGTTGTTTTAGGAATGGATTGGTTAATAGCCAATAAAGCCAATATTTTATGTGATCAAAAGTTAATTCAAGTAAATTCACCAAAAGGTAAAATGATCACAATTAAAGGAGATAAACCTTCTAGGTCAACTAAGTTTATTTCTGTGATGAAAACTGCAAGTTGTATAAGAAAATGTTCTATAGTGTATTTGATTTCTATAATCACTAACACTAAAGGAAAGGATTTAAAAGATATTCCAGTAGTATCTCAGTTTTCAGATGTCTTTCCAGAAGAATTGCCAGGACTACCTCCGGATAGAGAAGTTGAATTTAGAATTCATTTGCTACCAAGAACAGCACCAATTGCCAAAGCACCTTACCGTTTGGCACCTGCAGAAATGCAAGAATTAAAGAAACAATTAGATGACTTGTTGAAGAAAGGATTTATACAACCAAGTTCGTCGCCATGGGGAGCGCCGATATTGTTTGTTAAAAAGAAGGACAGATCAATGCGTATGTGTATTGATTACCGTGAATTGAACAAGGTCACGATTAAGAATCGGTACCCATTACCGAGAATCGATGATCTGTTTGATCAACTACAAGGAGCTCGATATTTCTCTAAAATCGATTTAAGGTCAGGATATCATCAATTAAAGGTACAGGAAGAGGACATTCCTAAGACCGCATTCAGAACAAGGTATGGTCATTATGAATTCACTGTCATGCCATTTGGTTTAACCAATGCCCCAGCTGCATTTATGGACATGATGAACCGAATATGTAAGCCATATTTGGATAAATTCATAATTGTCTTCATAGATGATATTCTAATTTACTCTAAGAATAAAGAGGATCATGCAAAACATTTGCACGCACTTTTAAGTTTGTTAAGAAAGGAAAAGCTTTATGCTAAGTTTTCAAAGTGCGAATTTTGGTTAGAACATGTACAATTCCTTGGACATTTAGTTAATCATGAAGGAATTCATGTAGATCCAACAAAGATTGAGGCAATTACTAAATGGAAAATCCCTGAATCACCAACCGAGGTTAGAAGTTTCTTAGGATTGGCTGGTTATTATAGAAGGTTTATTAAAGATTTTTCTAGAATAGCCATTCCCTTAACTAAGCTAACCTGTAAATCTGTTAAGTTTGAATGGGGATTAAAACAAGAAGCCTTTAGAATCCTTAAGCAAAGATTAACCCATACACCCATACTAGCATTACCAGAAGGAACTGAAGACTTTGTAGTCTATTGTGATGCTTCTAAACTAGGTTATGGATGTGTATTGATGCAAAGACAAAAGGTTATAGCTTACGCATCTAGACAACTTAAGAATCATGAAGAAAATTATTCAACCCATGATTTGGAATTAGGAGCTATAATTTTTGCTCTTAAGATTTGGAGACATTACCTTTATGGTAGTAAGTTTACTGTATTCACCGATCATAAGAGTCTAAGGTATGTTTTCAAGCAAAAAGAGTTGAATATGAGGCAAAGACGCTGGATGGAATTTCTTAGTGATTATGATTGTGATATCCAGTATCATGAAGGAAAAGCAAATGTAGTAGCAGATGCTTTAAGTCGAAAATATCATGAAAAACCAAAAAGGGTACGTTCTCTTAAATTAAATCTGCAAGTAGATTTAAATGATCAGATAAGAGAAGCACAAGAATCAGTAATCAAGGATGATTCTGAAAAATTAAAAGGTATGCTAAAAGAATTAAAACAAGGAACAGATGGAATTTGGAGATTCCATGAAAATAGAATGTGGATACCTAAATTAAGAAACCTACGTCATCGTATATTAGAAGAAGCCCATAAGTCTAAGTATACGATGCATCCAGGAAGTGATAAAATGTACCAGGATTTAAGGAAAAATTTCTGGTGGATAGGAATGAAAAAGGACATAGCAGCTTATGTTTCTAAATGTTTAACTTGTTCACAAGTTAAAGCTGAACATCAGAAACCCTCAGGTTTGTTACAGCAATGAGAAATGCCAGTTTGGAAATGGGAATTAATAACAATGGATTTTGTTACTAAATTACCCAAAACTAGGAAAGGAAATGATACAATCTGGGTGATTGTAGATAGACTAACCAAGTCAGCTCATTTTCTAGCAATGAAAGAAACAATTAGTATGGAACAATTATCTAAATTGTATGTAAATGAAATTGTTTCTTTACATGGCATTCCTTTATCAATTGTTTCTGATAGAGATAGCCGCTTTACATCTCATTTTTGGTCAAGTTTCCAAAAAGCAATGGGAACCAAGTTAAAGTTAAGCACAGCTTATCATCCACAAACGGATGGACAAAGCGAAAGGACAATTCAAACAATGGAGGACATGCTTAGAGCTTGTGTAATCGATTTCGGAGGTAATTGGGACAATCATTTACCTTTAATAGAATTTTCTTACAATAATAGTTATCACACAAGTATCAATGCTGCACCATTCGAAGCACTTTATGGAAGAAAGTGTCGAACCCCAGTCTGTTGGGCAGAAATTGGGGAAAAGCAACTATCTGGACCTGAAATAGTACAAGAAACAACTGACAAGATAATTCAAGTCAAGGAACGACTGAAAGCAGCACGTGATCGACAAAAGAGTTATGCCAATAACCGACGCAAGCCATTGGAGTTTCAAGTAGGAGATAAAGTATTATTGAAAGTCTCTCCTTGGAAAGGAGTAGTAAGATTCATCAAAAGAGGAAAGCTAGGTCCCAGGTATATTGGACCTTTTGAGATTATTAAAAGAATAGGATCAGTAGCCTATCAGCTACAACTGCCAGAGGAAATGGCAGGAATACATGATGTGTTTCATGTATCTAATCTCAAAACGTGTTTAGCTGATGAATCATTGATAGTGCCTCTTAAGGATATAGAGGTAAATGAACAACTCAAGTTTGTAGAAAGACCTCTACAAATTGAAGACAGAAAAGTCAAGAATCTCAAACACAAGAGACTAGTTCTAGTCAAAGTGAAATGGGACTCCAAAAGAGGACTTGAGTACACATGGGAGCTTGAATCTGAAATGCAAAAGAAATACCCACATTTGTTTCAATAGATCTCGAGGACGAGCTCTAAATTAAGGTGGGGAGAATGTAACAACCCTCGGTAAAACCAACACTCTCATAATATCTCTGTCACCCTATTATATATTAAAATACACTTATATGTCTTATATTACACCCTTTATGTGAAAACCGAGCCCGAAATAGGTTATAACATATAAAATAAATGAAAAACATGAAATATTGAGTTGAGGCGGGCCGCGTAGACCCACCCCAACCATTCACGCGGGCGGTATCAGGGTTTAAACCTGATATCGTTGATTCCTTTAGTTAAAACGGGCCGCTTAAGACTCCTACGGATTTAACTTTTCATTCATGCTTTTCATTCTTACAAGTTTGATTCGTACTCAAGTACGGATTCAAACCTTTCATTCATACTTTTCATTCTTTTATGTTTGAATCCATCTAGTGGGTTCAAACCTATTATTCATTCTTTTCATTCATTTCCATCGTTTGACCCGTTTATAACGTGTCAACTTCCTTATCATACTTTTTCATCCATTGTGACCCCTTCATAACAGGTCAATTCGTTAACATACTTAATTTTATGTATTACTATAATCACAATTTATAACAATGAGCACTACTACAAGTGAAACTTGAAATATAACAGGTAACATATAGATTCAAACATTTATTCTTATTTGGTTGGTCCATTCTTACTTACGGATTCATACTTTTCCTTCCAAAAATTTCATTAAACATAAAATGCTCCCATGTTACTTGGGAATCTTTCCTTTCTATTCACACACACGACCACTTACTTCTTAATTCTACCGGACATACATGTGATGATTATCATGGTCTCACAAGCATCATATGTTTCTTGCGCACTGGCCGGGCGCGCAATCCACATACTAGCCTCGTGCCTTCATGTAAGCATCACGTTATGTCCGTAGAAGTGGATTTCAGTTCGTGCATCATTTATAAATCTTATCAAGGCAAACACCAGTACCCATATTTATTTAAAATGTGTACCTGGGGTCCAACGGTTCAATCACATACTTTGGCATTTGCCTCAGATCGCATCCATGGACCATCCTTATCAATCATCCAAGCTTACCTTACATAAATATCACAGTTAGTTTCTTCATATGAACGTACGTATACATGTTCCCATGCAAACCTTACCTTCAGATCTGGATCAAGTTCTTGGATTGTACGGTTTTCAAGTCACAAGAGCACACGGGTTTGAGTTCAAGTACTTACCTTCTAGTACTTAGTTTCACTCAAACCAGGGCTCTGATACCAACTTGTAAGACCCTAATCATGATTTGACTCAAAACAACGCAACGGAAAATGAACCGTAAAATTTCTTTCTTTTAACTACTCTAACATACTTAAATACCGTTTAGGTCAACCCTTCTAACATAAATACATCATTCATCATTTATTTAATATAACTATGTTAACAAATGATTACAAACAACGTGACTGCTTTCCCGTACAATCCATGATCTTCAACTTGATCCTCGTTCACTTGTCCATCATGAATATCTGATTAACCTGCGGTCACCATATATGACCAACACGTTAGTACATGGTAACATCATATATAATTTAATACATATACTTAAAAGGCTATATCACCTTCTAACTACGTAAGGTATTCCATTGAAACATCCTCTCAATTTTATTTACTCGAGTCCGACATCAATTCCTTGAGAATCCGGCGTTCCCATACCTGCACTCCATTTATTTCATTCTCAATAGTAACATAGTTAGGAGTACGTAATCTCAAACATATTGAAAACCCACATCTTCACATATACGTATACCAGTGATCTACAATCATTAGATTACAACACGTGTATACACTTTCATATATCTAAGTACATTCATACGTATCCCATTCATATGTACGTACATACAAGTTCACACTACTTACACACGCTACAGTTCCATATCTACATACATACACATACATACATACAAGTCACCTTCACTTATTTGTAAGTTGAGTCTTATCTACAATCATATCAACACAAATCAATGCAATTACAAACAAACATAACCGACTAACTTCCAACAAACATGAAGAACTTTCCATTAACATGATGAACATTCCATTAACACGATGAACATTCAGCAACATAATGAACACTCCATTGATACGATGAACATTCAGCAACATAATGAACATTCCATTAACACGATGAACATTCAGCAACATAATGAACATTCTATTAACACGATGGACATTTAGCAACATAATGAACATTCCATTAACACGATGAACATTCTGCAACATAATGAACATTCCATTAACACGATGAACATTCAGCAACATAACGAACATTCCATTAACACGATGAACATTCAGCAAGATAATGAACATTCTATTAACATGATGAACATTCAGCAACATAATGAACATTCCATTAACACGATGAGACTATCATCTTAATTTACATTAAGGATAGACGAAGTTCATATGAACTTACCTTGGTCTTACCCTTACCCGTAAATTCTTACATGGTTCCCTATATACAACATACCAAACTTCATTTATAAATAAGAAGTGATTCCGGAAATCACTTACCTTAAATGTCCGTATTCGCATCCGTTTCCTCGCCTCCTTTTGACCCGTTAGCCTTCCATGCTTCCATCCATCTTGACATGATCCCTATACTACTTGTTGCTTAGGAGATGATGAACACATTCAAACCCATATATTACACATGCAGATTTTCGGATTCCCCCTCTTCTTCTTCTCCTTTGATTCATATAAGAACGCACACACTAGGTGTGTGTGTCGACACATGCTCCTGCCCAAAAATGGGTTCTTCCACTTTCCCCATTCTTTTAATTAATAGACTTTCAAATTGACCTCTTTTAGCCCCTTTAGTTTAGTTTGTTATTTTTATTTAGCCACAAGATTCCATTCTTAGTTATTGAACTTATAAGTTAGCTAACTTAAGTAACTTAGTTACCTCAAAGAACCTAAATAATATACTTCGTGTTATATCGTATAGAAACATATAGCGAACATAAATATCCGAGTTTTGGGGCGTTACACCTTCTAACTAGAGAGCTTAGAGTTAAACTTATTGACCACCGTTTTCGAGCACTTTACCTTCTTCATATTGGTACCCACCGGCAAGCCTACCTGCGTAAATGGTAGAGAGAAGTTTTGTATACAACAAAACCCATCTTTTACATCATTACTGACCTCACCAATGTTTAAAATTTGATATGTATGTGTATCTTTTCTCTTCTCAAACAACCATTTTCTCAAAACTTAACTTTTACATTTTTCTATTCAACCCTCCATCTATTTTCATTGAGTAAACTAAAAAGGTTACTAATAAGAAATTATCATAAGAACCAATAATTTATGCTTACTCAAGGTTTTCTGAAATTCTACATAATAAATCAAGATATGTAATGATAATATGGTATAGTGACAGTTTCCAACGATATTTCCTTTATTAACTCCTACTTTCAGTATTTCGTGACTTGAAAATAATTACTCAATGTACTTTATAATAGGAATAATGGATTTTAATAATCCCAACTATTGCTCGTTGGTCGGCAACGGTCCCAACTTCAAAAATTCCCACTAGTGGTCCTATTTTTTCACATATTGACCTTCAATGGACCATGACTAACAGAACCCTAATGTTGTTAGTCTCCGCTCGCAGAAATAAGGTTTTGGGCCGAAAAAATGTTCCTAAAGGTCCGATCTATGGTTACAAAAAGCTTTGGGGCGAAAACTTTGAGTTTTCCGACCAAAAAAGTTGAGTTTTCCGGCCAAAAAGATGTTTTCCGGCAAAAAATGAGTTTTTTTTTTCCAGCAAGCTTAATAATTTGGGCTTTTACTAAAAGAAGGTTCCTAAAGGTCCGTAATAAGGATACAATTAGATTTCAGATGAAAAGGTTGAGTTTTCTGGCCAAAACAGAGTTTTTCCGGCGATCGGAGCTTAACAGCGTTAGGGTTCTGTTAGTCAGGATCCATCGGAGGCCAATATGCTAATAGATGAGACCGCCAATAGAAATTTTTTAAGTTGATACTATTGCCGGCCAAAGGGCAATAATTGGTATTATTAAAATCCATTATTCCTTTATAAAATATTAGCATTTTCAGGATATTGAAAACGAATGATCTTCACATTTATTTATGTGGTTGTATAATAATAATAATAATAATAATAATAATAATAATAATAATAATTGATCGCATTACTAATATCAACATAAATTATGGTTATAAGCTAGTTCGTAAAATCTATACTATATAATAAAAGAAACCATTTATATGACACATGTCACTCATTGGAGCCATCTATTTTTTAGCCCATTAAAATTAAATAATTATTTATGAGATAAACGAAGATATATCCATTTAATATATAATTATTAAAAATACTGACAATAAAAAGAGTCATGTTAGATTATATTATTATTTAAGATATATATATATACACTATTGATAACTTATTTAAAAAATATATATCTTCTATACTATATAATAAAAGAAACTATTTATAGGACACATGTCACTCATTGGAGGCATCTATTTTTTAGCCCATTAAAATTAAATAATTATTTATGAGATATACGAAGATAGGGCATGGTTATATAGAAAACTTATTTCTACTTAGAAAACCTAGGAAACCCAATCTAGACCATTGATCATGATCATCCAATGGCTCATAAAATTTGAAGCATTTTTGAATTAAATTAAATAGAGGTACAAAGTCAATAAAGTTACTTGAAGGGTATTTAGGTAAAATCAACCATAATTATAGTACATTATATATATTATAATATTATGTGATTTGACATGCATTAAAGGATCATCATTGTTTCTCTTTCTTCTTTCTTCTCTTTTGAGAATTCAAAATATCTGTACATTCACCATCAAACCATCATCATCATCCATTCTCTCATCCTCTCTCTTTCTTCATGTTTCAATCACCAAGAACACACACACAAGTGTGTGTGAGAGAAGCAAGCCTGAATATCGTTAAAGAAAGAGAAACACCAAAAGCATACACACAAGTGTGTGAGAGAAAGAGAAACAAGATTCTCCTTCGTGTTCATGAAGAACACCAAGAACACACACACAAGTGTGTGTGAGAGAAGCAGGCCTGAATCATTCGGTTGCATGTGTTTCTAGAGAGAGAAAGTTATTAGAACACCAAGACCAAGAACACACACAAGTGTGTGAGAGAGAAGCATGTCAGAAATCATTTGGTTCATGGGTTTTTGGAGAGAGAAAGTTGTTAGAACACCAAGAACACACACTTATGACATGGACTGGTTCCATGTCTTAATGTTATTTGTTTGGTAAAAGTTGAATGATTTTGTGTGTGTATTGGTAAAATAGATTTGATAGTTTGTTGGGTTTTTTTGTTTTAAAGGGATTAAATTTTTTTTAGAATTGTGATAATGAATGTTATTGTTGATATATATTCGTTACCTTTGAAAAGTTCATAATCTAATCGTTGATGATCTCGTTTATTTTACAAATAAAAAGTTATGTTTGGTTTGGTTGCTTGTTTGAGGCTTTTGATCTAAATAGTAATTGTTTTTTGTTGGTTTGGTTGTTTGTTTGGGGCTTTTGATCTAAATAGTAACTGTCTATTAGTGTAACATGTGTTAGACCTGTCTCATTAGTGTAACATGTTGTTTGTTTGTTGGTTTGGTTGTTTGTTTGGGGCTTTTGATCTATTAGTGTAACATGTGTTAGACCTGTCTCATTTTTATCAAATGATGTAACATGTGTTAAACCTGTCTCATTTTTATCAAATGATGTAAACATATTAGTGTAACATGTGTTAGACCTGTCTCAATTTTATCAAATGATGTAACATGTGTTAAACCTGTCTTATTACTATGTGTTAAACCTCTCCTATTAGGTAAACATGTTAGTGTAACATGTGTTACACCTGTCTTATTTTTATCAAATTATGTAACATGTGTTAAACCTCCCTGATTAGGTAAACATATTAGTGTAACATGTGTTAAACCTCCCTGATTAGGTAAACATATTAGTGTAACATGTGTTAAACCTGTCTCATTTTTATCAAATGATGTAAACGTGTGTTAAACCTGTCTGATTAGGTAAACATATTAGTGTAACATGTGTTAACGCTCTTCTATTAGGTAAACATGTTAGTGTAACATGTGTTACACCTGTCTTATTTTTATCAAAGTATGTAACATGTGTTAAACCTGTATTATTTTTATCAGATTAGTTAACATGTGTTAAGCTCTCATATTTTTTCCAAGTTATGTAACAAGTGTTAAACTTGTCTTATTTTTATAAAAATAGGTAACATATGTTAAACCTGACTTTATTTTATCAAAAACATATTATGTAACCTGTTTTATTTTAATGAAATTAAGTAACATGTGTTAAACCTGTTTTATTTGCAGCAACAAAGAGAGTAACAAGATCGCAAACTGGTAAGATACCGAAAAAGCGAAAGAAAGTAGACGAAGAAACGGACGATGAATGGGATGAAGAAAGAGAAGAAACGGATGATGAATGGGATAAATTATGGCCATAACCCAAAATACAATATGACCATTCTGGGATGCAACAACTATATGTAACATGTGTAACCTTGACGGATCGCAAACTGAATACGGATGATGATGTGACGGCAATTTTTTTGGGATGTAACAACTATATGTAACATGTGTAACCTTGACGTTGTAACAGTCACTATTACATGAATGAACAACATGTTGACAAATGTAACAGTCACTATCCATTTCCGGTTGTTTTATCACCCTTTTGTGGTCATCATAACTATATGATGTTTGTAACCTTAAAAGCCTTGGTAGGCTACCACTTTTAATGATGTTAAGGGTTACAGTTAATGTTATATTACCCTTTTCTGACATTATGGTTTACGTTTAATGTAGTAGTTTACAACAACTTTTAATGATGTTATTGTTTATTTTTAATGATGTTATGTGTTACATGTAATGTTATATTATGTTTGATGTAATGGTTTGAAGAACTAGATCATACCCTACATTCAACAAATACTCCTCTTTACGAGATGTAATACTTCTTCTGATTTTAAGAGAATCTCTTTATGTTAACATATGTAACACCTCTAGGGTTTTGGTTCCTGGAAGTTGTAATTAGCTACATATGTAGTAACAATGTTACACATGTTACTTACGGTAAGAGCGGCCCTTTATTGGACAAAACAGGGCTGCGTATATGTAACACATATTTGTAACATGTGTTACACTAGATGGTAACACATGTATAGCCATGTTGCACATGTTATATAGTTGTTACATGTGTTACACTAGATGGTAACACATGTATATATAGTTGTAACACATGTTATATAGTTTTAACATGTGTTACACTAGATGGTAACACATGTTATATAGTTGTAACATGTGTTACACTAGATGGTAACACATGTATAGCCATGTTGCACATGTTATATAGTTGTTACGCATGTTATACAGAACCTGTACCATTTGTAACAGTCACTATTACATGAATGAACAGCATGTTGACAAATGTAACAGTCACTATCCATTTCCGGTTGTTTTATCACCCTTTTGTGGTCATCATAACTATATGATGTTTGTAACCTTAAAAGCCTTGGTAGGCTGCCACTTTTAGGGTTTTGATTTTAAGAGAATCTCTTTATGTTAACATATGTAACATCT
>JARYGA010006091.1:0-23947 GCA_030545235.1 Helianthus tuberosus
GAGCTTCATCTGAACTTGGTGATACCCCTTGTAACAGTCTAGAAAACATTTCCATCTGTACAGCGCGAGAGAGTCTATCTTTTTGTCGATCTCAGGTAAAGAATAGCAATCTTTGGGACATGCCTTGTTGAGATCGCTATAATCGACACACATTCTCCATCCTCCATTAGACTTCTCTACCATAACGGGGTTTGCAACCCAACTTTGGTACCGCACCTCTCTCAATATACCTGCTTTTAGCAATTCACAGACTTGCTCATTCACGGCTTTGGTTTTATCCGTCCCTAGGCTGCGCCTTCTTTGGACTTTTGGCTAGACGGAGGGATAAGTGTTCAAACAGTGTGCAGTGACATCGCGCGGGACACCGGTCATGTCTGCCGAAGTCTAGGCGAAAAGGTCCATGTTCCTGAATAAAAGTTGCTTGAGGTGCGTTCTGATGTTTGGTGAGATTGCGTGGCCTGTCGTCACCGTTTGCTCTAGGTATTTGCGGTTTAAAACCCACTTCTCTGGTTTGGTCGTTGAAATTTTTGCCGCTTTGGCTCGGCGCACATCCTCTGCTCACATCACTTCTTTCTTTGCATAGATAATCGCCACCCCCGTCTCGGTTGGGAACCCGATGGCCGAATGAGGTGTGGAGGTTACCATGTTTAGCTCTCCCTGGGTTTCTCTCCCAATTAAAACATCATGCCTTGATTTGACTAGCATTACCATGAAGTTGACATTTGTGGTTCTTGAATGCTTCCCGTCAGATAGCGTGACGGGGAAACTGATTTGGCCTAATGGGAAGACCATTTCGTTGCAGAATCCTGACAGAGGATAATCAACCGGCTCGAGTCTCGCTTTATCTTCATCATCAAACTGATTGAAGCATTGCTCGTAGATGATATCAGCTGTACTTCCCGGATCGATGAATATGTATTATGTTTCGTAATGACCGATGATACCGGTAATGACGACGGGGCGCGTGGCGCGTGGACCCCCGCGTACTACTGGAAATATGACCTGTTGCTCTTGCCATGCAGGTTCGAATGGGCGCTTGCCTTTATCTCTTGCGCTGTATCTAGGTCAGTTGACCATGTGTGTTTCCAAGCACCTAACTTTCTTCTGGTTTCCATCATCGTTGCGATGAATCTGACGCGTCTCCTTGCGCACATTCTTTAGGATTATCAGGCCGAATCGGAGCTCAGAAAGTTAAAAGAAGATTAACCACTATGAAAGGAACATAAACCAAACTAATTAACCCTAAAATTAGTAAGAACATATGTAAGAACATAATTCAACAAATTCTCAAAACAAATTTTACAAAATAATTAGCTAAATTCCATATAATTCTGTTTACCAAAAGTATGAGTTAGAAATTCAAAGCCTTAAACCTATCATTCTATCAAATAAACCCAATTCAACTTCACATCCAGAAACCTAAATTACTATGAAAAAACTTAATTCTAGAACAATTCATGTAATTCTTCAACAAAAACAAAAAAAAGGCCAAACGATACAAACGCTTATTTGCACAACCTGATTGTAGTTAACCCAAATGGTAAAACTTACGCCTTACAACCCAAAAATCATGAGATTCGAACAGTGAAAACAGCATAGTAATCGAAAAAAAATATCTCTTCCTTATCAAATTCTTCCAGATAAGCCTTAACATTTAAACGATCTTCCGTTTCTTCCAAATCAACCATGGTAAGTCTTTATACTACGGTTGTAAATTCTACACTTTTTTTGTAGAAACATTACTAAAAACACCAAAACCTTACAACAAACCATACAAATTTATCATCACATGTCATCATCATCATCATACTCGGTAAATCCCACCAATAGCAAAGCAAAGGTAGGGTCTGAGGAGGGTAAGATGTAGACAGCCTTAACTCTACCCCGTAGGAATAGAGAGGCTGCTTCCAGTGAGACCCACGGCTCGATAGTAGTTTTGCATCAAGTCTTGGACATAAGGCACATAACACTCAGCAATCGGGACAAACGATTACTCGATTAGTGCATGTACCCTTTTGTCTTTAGCTATAAATGCCACCACATGATACATGATTAACCATCCTCAGCTTTTAACGTTGTTCACTTTCACTCCCCCCCCCCCCCCGATGTCCCACACATATATATACATTATGCGCATAGCGCAAGCGGGGCGTAAAATTTAACATCACGGGTAATAAGAGATAATCAGCTAAACTAACTAATTAAAAATTATAAGCCCTAAACCTATCAAATAAACCCAATTCATCTCCCCAGTATCACAACAACAGTCAGAAATCACTACCAAAAATCCAAATTACCACAAAAAAATAAGTTAATTCCAGAACAATTTAACTAATTCTTCAACAAAAACCAAAAAGACAAGATAAAAACACATATTCACAAAAACTAAATTGCAGTTAACAAACAAATTGAACCAATAACGTATAATTCCATATAATTCTGTTTACGATGAGTACAATTCAAAGCCCTTAGGTGGTAAGACACAATGACCCAATATGGAATTTTTGGTTGAAATGCCAAGACACATGCATGTGATATTGGTCCTCTTATTCACTAGTTAATGTGATAAGAACTCTGACCATATATATTTCCTGGTATAGTCCTTCTTTGCTTGCCAGTGGAGATTGGTGTCCACAAAAGCATCCATAATTTTATTGTAGGGACCCAAAACCATGTGCGTCTGCTCTATCCTCCATATGTCACCGTCTATTGTGAAATGATCATTATATCCTGTTCTTATATAAAGCGTTCAGCATTCCCAATACAACCACATCAAAACTCATCTACAACATCATATCTTTCACCAGGAAGCGCTACTTCGATTCTTATCTTCCTTCAACAACTTTTGTAAGTGAGCAGCCTCTAGCTTCCTTGAAAACATGGCCATACGTATGCCACGCATCATTCAAGCAAGAAAAATTCTCAAACGGTCCCTCTCTAATGGTAGCACCACTCCTGCATCTATGGACATCCCCAAAGGCTATTTTGCCATTTATGTTGGAGAACAAGAGAAGAAGCGGTTTGTGGTGTCTGTATCACTACTAAGCGAACCTACCTTTCAGGAGCTACTGCATCAGGCAGAAGAAGAGTTTGGGTACAACCATCCAATGGGCGGGCTCACGATTCCCTGTAGTGAAGATGTATTCACAGATCTGGCTTCTCGTTTGGGAGCATTTTGACTTGTATACATCTGTCTATATCTACAACAGTTTTGTAAACATCTAACCAGTAGGAACCATTTATAGTTGTAAATTTAGATCAATGATCCAGATGAATGAAATTTAATTTGGATATTATTTTGAGTTCATGGTATTCTATATTTTTATAGCATGGTTTTATTTGAACGAGTTAGTAGCTAGTTAAAAAGGTTTAACTGGATAGCTACACTGAGAATTACATGCTCTCACATTTAGATAAAACCTGACAATAAGAAGATGTTTATACCTAATCCAGATCCTGCCTTGTAAAAAGCATTGAAATAAAGCCAAGGTTACACGTGTACGAGTCCCAAACTTGTTAACATTACAGACTCAGTTTAAATGGTTCTCCTGTTTGAAATTTCTATTAATATAATTACCAGGGTCAAGGAAAGAGTTCCCACTATAGAGTCTTAAGTGTTCTTAAATGAGCTAGCTCGTGTTTGAGGTTCACATAAACACCTGACTGGAACAAAAGGCAAGATACATGTAATGGTGGCAGTCCAGAATTTGAGGTCAGTATAAACACTGAGCTTCAGAGATATTGAAGATAATAATCGCTAGCGCTCAACAACTTTATGGAACTTCTTAAACCTCCAAGTTACGATGTAACGAAGGCATTCTAGAGTTTTTACTCATCTTATGTGTCACACCCCGAAATATCAGAGCATTGGCGTGACTGGACTGGTATCTTCATTGCACAGCGGAAGCAAATAAGCTAAGTCTTTTTAGAAAATGAACGCCCACTAAGTACTCGACTCTTCATGGTTCTCCTATTCCAACCGTGCCTTGTCTTAGAACTGTAACCTGAGAAAGAAACATGCGAAAAAGTCAACATAAAGTTGAGCGAGTTCATAGTTTGTTTGTAAAAGATTTGAAATAAATCTCTTTGAATAACCGGTTTTTGAAGTATTGTTGAATGTTTAAATACTTGAATGTATAAATACTTGAATCTTTAAATACTTGAATGAAAACATGGTATATAACTTGTAGAATGTATGAATGTTTGACTGTAATTTGAAAAACGTATCCGTAACTGAGTACTATGACTGTTTGAATGTATCCTGTAGAATGTATCTGTAACTGAGTACTATGACTGTTTGAGATCGCTAGTGGTTTGCAAGGCCACTAACATGTGTCACGACATAGGAAGCCACCAAACCTAGGCATTTTTGTCGACTTTGAATGAGACACAGAAGCACTCATTGGTAGAAGTAGGCCAAGAGTGGGGTTGCCTGAAACCCATTAGATCTAACCTTTTGTTCCGCGGCCTGAATGTATACGTTGATTAATGGTGCTTATGGTACCCTATTCGAGACATGATCTTGAATGTTTCACTTGAATGTTTCACTTGAATGTTTCACATGAATGTTTTTGTACTCATCATTTCCCCAATTTAGTAAATAAGTAAGCGTTGTATGCACTTTACAAAAATACGCTTTGTTTGAAAAACCGGTATAGTTATCATAAACCTTTCGTAAACCATTTGTGTCAGTTAAAAACTTGTTTGTATAATGGTTTAGAAATATGTAATTCATGTTTATTGAACACTTTGAATGTTTTGTAGAATGTGCATGTCTTTCCACCCCGAAAACATTTATAAAAATGTAAAACCATAAAAGGTGGGGTTATGAACTCACCTGAATATTCCTATGCAAAGCTAGCTAATTTACGACTTCGTGATGTCGTTTCCAAGGATTGACTTGCTAGCGTGCATTCTACAATATTCCTAACACGGAATATCTTATAAGTTTCTAAATAAACGCAGTAACTAAACTACGTGCCATCGAGCTTTACCGAATCGCTAATTGAATGATTCGACTGTAAGTTATGACGGTAAATGAACGATGGTAACTAAACTATGTGTCGTTTAGGCGTTTTGAAATAAATATATAAAATATATTTATTTTATAAAATAATTCGCGTTGTATGGTATTGGAAATAAACATGTAAACTATATTTATTTTGTAAAACGAATACGAGTTGTTTGACGCTTGAAATAAATATATAAAATATATTTATTTTATAAAAGAATTGTCGTTTTCGTATGTGATAAAGCGTCGTCGAAAGTGGTATACACATTTATGTAAATGTCGCTTTTCAATAAAACATGTTTTACTTTTACGGGTTTTCTCGAAAAACGGGCAGAGTTTCCTCTGTTTTTGGACGCCCCCGACAACACAAGTTGTCGTTATTTATCAAAATTCAGTCAGGATTCAAACAATATATCAATTTCGCCAAATATTTCATAAAATGTAAACTAATATCTTGTCGGTACGAGCTCGTTATCACGTAATCAATTTTAAAATTATGAAATAACGGAATAAAACGTGCCGTTAGTCTTTACCATCTTCTCGTGTCGAAACGCTAATTGAGTTGATCGAGTGAACTGGGTTGACCGAGTTGACTCGCTGAGTTGACTGAGTTGACTCGCTGAGTTGACCGAGTCAACCGGGTTAACGGAGTTAACCGAGTTAACAGAGTGAACCGGGTTTGACCCGAGTCGACCGAGCCAAAACTGAAGCTGACCGTCTGACCGAACCGCGAGACCCGGACCGAACCGTTTGACCTGTTGACTGAGCCGCTGACCAAAGTCTACCCGAAAACCCGAGTACCAAGCTGGACCAAGGAGCCGAAACTCCCAAATCTGACCCGAAAACAAAACCATCACCCGAACCGTGGCTGACTTGATCTAAATCTGACCCGAACCGCCTTTAGACCCGGAACTCGAAATCGGGTGACTCGTCGGATAAAGACATGGACCGCCGGTTAAACGAACCGACCGCCGGTCCGAGACGTGAATCATCATCATTACCATCTGATCATCATCTTCGTCTGAAACCCACCGGATAAATCTGCTGACCATCGGATAAACGAACCGACCGGCGGTCCGAACCTCCGACCGCCGGTTCTTTCTCTCTCTCTCGGTCTCTCTTCGTCGGAACCACACACCGTCACCGGAGTCATCGAGAAGGGGGGGGGGCTGTTTGTCGTCCGGTTACTTGACGCCGGAGAAGGAGGGGAGTTGCCGGCTTCACCGATTCACCGGCCGCCGGAAGTCGAGGGAGAGAGAGGCCGAGATGTATGTGTGATCTGAGGGTGCCCTTGCAATTTCTTTTTTTTTTTTTGATGGTTTATGTTGCAGACAAAAGAGGGTGAGCTTGTTGATGCTCTCGACTCCATCAAACAGAAAAGAAAGCAACATGAGAGATATATTGGTTTGTCTTGCAAATGTGAGTCTAGAATGGTTGATTTGTATGTGTATTTATAAGAGAAATATTGTGGGGTCCAAAGATTAACTAGCAACTTGCAAACAGAACTAACAATTGTGGAGGCTTGGTTTTAGTTGGGTATTCGGTTGGGTTGGGGGACCCAATTAATAGGAATGGGAAATGAGGGATGGTTTCTAATGATTTTTGTCATGTGCCTTGTGTAAATTTATACATGAAATAATGAAAGGGTATGGTTCTTATATAAAGGTTTGATAAAATCTTGTAAGAATCTTGTGTTTAAAACTTTTGAGACACAATCTCTTGTAAGATTTTATAGAGATTGCATAAATCTTGTGTAGATTTTATGTTTCAAATCTTTGATACATCAATCTCTTGCAAGATTATGTGAATCTTGTTTAGATTTTCATAAATCTTAATAAGATTTTGATAAGATTTTTAAGGGACGATCTAATATATCATGTGCAAGTTTAGGCTTGTGGGTTTTGGGCTTGGGCCCAGGGCACACAAGCCCATCTCATGTGTAAGTGGCCCGTAATTCCTACGAGACCCGATATTGCAACCCAAACTCCATAAACATAAAAATATTCGTGTGACACCCATATTTGTCGGTGTCATCAGTATTTCGTACGGTTTCAGTCCGTTGTCATTTGTTGTTCTGTAGATTCCACGCGAATCTTCATACGCGTACTGTATAGCTGAACAAACGTTCCTGGGCATTCCAAGGGCCTTGTTAAGTTAGTTAGCGTCGTAAACACTATTTATTATTGCGTAATCACCTGTTAATCACGTAATTAAGGGCGTAAATTACCGGTTGTCACATTATGTGTTGATCAGCGTGTGTGAGGCAATCAATAAACAATTTTCAGGAGGCTCAGGTTCCTTTGAAACATAACTACCTAAGAAATTAAGACTGTATATTTGCTACTTTCAATCAGCAATCTTGAATTAGAGGGTTATTTCCGTTTTGTTTTATATTTAAGCATCGATGTTAGTGGTTAAAGCTATAGTTTAAACACTAGTTTGGATAACCAAGTCTAATGCAGATTACTAGGTGGGAGGACACAGTGTCCTACAAGTGATAACTGTTGACTCATTCATCAAGACAAAGCCATGTGACATTGGCCTTCTTCACTACTTACTGTCCTCAAGGCCATATAATTATTCATGTTGATCTCCTGTTTGGATTGTGACTGAATATCGATGTGCACAAATCCTTTATAATTTTATTTTCAAGATACAAGACAATGTGTGTTTGTTTTCTCGTCCATGTGCCCCTGTCTATTGTGTACCTCATTATATCTTCTTGGTTTGTATATATATATATATATCAATCATCATGCACAATACAACCACATCTTCCTAGAAAATCATCTACAATATCACCCAACCAGAAGCAATACTTTGATTTTTTTTCCATAACAAACATTTCCAAGTGAAACAGACTCACACTATCTTGAAAATATGGCCATTCGTATGCCTCGTATCATTCAAGCAAAAAAAATTTTGAGGCGATCATTATCTATTGGAAGCAGAACTCCAACATATACCGACATCCCAAAAGGCTATTTTATGTTGGGGAACAAGAGAAGAAGCGGCACGTGGTCCTGGTATCACTATTAAGCGAACCTATGTTTCAGGACTTACTGCATCAGGCGGAGGAAGAGTTTGGGTACAACCACCCAATGGGCGCGCTCACAATTCCATGTAGTGAAGACGTATTCACGGATCTTGCTTCTCGTTTGGGAGCGTTCTGACATGTAAACGTTTGTCTTTATAACCGCAGTTTTGTAAACAGCTAACAATTAGGAACACTTTATAGATAGATGTAAATAGTGAATTGTTCTGGTTGAATGAAATTTAACATGGATGTATTTTTGAGTTAAAGGAATCATAACTGAAGTAACACTGAACTAATTTTAGGGTTATTTAGTTTGGTTTATGTTCCTTTCATAGTGGTTAATCTTCTTTTAACTTTCTGAGCTCCGATCGATCCGTTAATCCTGCAAAACAGAACACTGTTAGCTCGTTAAGAGGGGAATATGGGGGTTTCCCTCTTAACCAGACTCCGGCGTGAGAATAAGTATTTGCTTTGAGGAGATAATTGTGTGTTAAGTGAGAGAGTAGAGGGAATAGAATGTTTAACCTGTGCCTGAAGGTCTCTATTTATAGCCGGAGAGGTGTAAGAGGAGATGGGCTGCTGGGCCTTGGGCCGGAAGGCGACAACTTAGAGGATATGCTCTTTGTCTCACTGGTGTCGACCGTTAGTGTCTTCTAGAAGCTCTCCGGTGCTGGCGCACCTTGAATGGAGCCACGTGTCTTAGTTGTTAGCCTTGTTGTCCCTCTGCCATCAGCAGGTAAGTGGATTTCATGGGGCAGATGTCGCCGCCCCCTGATTAGTGCCACATAAGCGTCCTTGTGTACTTTCTTTCTCCTGCACGTCAGACGGTCGTGGAGCAAGATGGAGCACAGCCTGGAGGATGCTGATTGGCTTGCCCTTCTGCCACTTGTACCTTTAGTACCTTCTGAAGTAGCCTTGCTCTTTGGCTCCCGCGCGACGCTTACTGAGCACGTTAGTTGCCCGCGCGGGGCTACAGGAGGCGAAGGCTCTTATTCAGAATGCTAAGTATAGAAGTTGGTGTTATCTTTTGCTTGGACCTCGCGCGAGACCATGTTCTGCTTGATCATCCCGCGCGGGGTCTAGTGATTGATCACCGAAGTGATTAAGAAGTATGGTCCAAAGCGCGACCAGAATGGTCTGCGCGGCATTTTTGGGACCATACCCCTTCAAGTCACCCCAGTCCAGTGCTGCATCACGCGCGAAGTGAGTGGTTGGAGCTCTGGACTTAGAAAAAGGAAGTGCTGGGTTAGAAAAATGTCTGCTAGATCTTGGTGAGTCGCGTGCGTGTAGCTGTTTGTCAGTCACTACGACGCGACTACCAGATTTGTCTTTTGGAAATTCTCTGCTTTTGGCTGTAAGCGCAAGTGCATTTGATGCATGTGAATGTTGCGCGGCTTGGGTAACTTCTGCATGAAGTTTGTAGTAGATTTGAGCGGGAAAACCCTCGATTTTTTAATTTTGACAGGTTGGTGAGAAATGTTGTTGATGGCGACGTTTGAGTTGACTGCTGACACGGCCGTCATCAAGTTGTCCCTGACGGTTCGGCTTTCCGTCAGTCGAGTGAGGACCACGCGCGCGTTGTAACCGTCACTCCGGGAATTACGTCGTATGTGGCAGCTGCTGATTGGATACGCGCGCGGTGAATCCGGCACGTCTACTCATCGCATTAAATGCGATGAGTATATATAGTCGATCGATAGCACTACTAGAAAATACACATTTCTTGACACACATTGTGTGTCATAAAATGGTAATTATGACACGCAGAAGCGTGTCGTTAATTGAGGAGTCATAAAATTAACATGACATGCATTTGTATGTCATGTTTTTATGACACACATTTAATGACGCGCATTCATGACACTCATTTTATGACACCTTTTAATGACACTTATTTTATGACACTTTTAATGACACACATTCATGACAAGCATTTATGACACATACATATCACATTCATTTATGCGTGTCATGCTTTTAATTATTTAATTTTTTTATAGAATTACTAATTTGCCCTGGATACAAGTATAATAACAAAAACAATAATTTTTTTTCATAAAACAAATACACACATATATATATATATACCAAAACAATCCATTACATAATCATTTGTCAAGTATACTACAAATATTTTAATGTTAACAAAAAAAAAAGAATCGTTTGTCAATACATCGTCAACACCTAAAATACGAGTTGTCACTTAAAAATTGAGGTAACCGCATAAGTCGACCAATCTTCGCGAACGCCATCCATATCCGCAGCCGAGTATTCCTCTACTCCTTTCCCAACCTGAGACAACAATAAAATAAAATAAATCTTAAAAATCAGCATTTAATCCTAATATATAAATTTAAGCATTTGTTTGGATATATAACAACAACCATAATTTCATGTCCCTAAACTATTTAGTACTCAATAAGCATATCATGTCCCAAAAGTTCATATATCAAGTTTTGTAACTCTAAAACTATTTAGAACTCAATAAGTATACCATGTCCCTTGGGTCCCAAAACTTGACGTATAACAAGAGTTAGCAAAATAGAAAATATAAACACATACCTCAATACATAAGAATTGTTTGTTCTTTCTTCCAAAGACGAGATCTTCAGTTAGAAGTATACTTGACCTGCTAAGGATCTCCTTCTCATATTTTGTCCAGTATCAAAGTTATGACCCGTATTTTCAGCACATAACAAACCGCTCAATTGCATGTGAATCCATACTAAAACCTACCTATTTGGGCAAGGACCCATTTTGACATTTAACTGAATTGGACTAACATCGTCATATTTCCGCTTCTACCAATGTATATGTATGACATCGAAAAAACATACAAGTAGAAACTATAGTAAGCATACCATTAGAATGGTTATAAATCATTTAACTATGGTGCAACCAAATTTCAACTTATGTCTTTAAAAACTCCAAACCTAAAACAAAACATAATTAGCTAGGCAAAAAATTGTAGACAAATCTAGTACTTAAATATATAGTTACAACTTACAACAAATAAGTTAAATCATGAAATTCAATAACATATACAATTGTGTGCATCCTTTTCATATTTTAATATGTATTCTATTAAAAAGTGTACCAAATTCCTAATTAAATACATATTAATTACAATGGATAAAGACATACCTGCAATTTCCAAGTTGGATGTGGCCATGACCTAACAACATGCATTTAGATAGATTTCTCATGAATTTACATCAAGTACAACAACAAATTTACTATGAATGTGATAATAATTAAGGTGTTCAATATAAAGTAAAAATTGAAACATACCTTGGTTTGAAGATGATGTTCCTACCCTGAGATCTTCCTCCTTCACTTTTTGACTTCCTAAAGTCAAAACGTTAATTAGTTTTCACACCCAAAGTATATATCTCCGTTTCGGGTTTCTGTTCGTTTTTGAAAATTTCCCATGCACCCATTCCATTTTATGAGAAAACTTAGAGTTAAAATTGAGAGATCATTTCTTATATTAGATAAAATTTATGATTTCCCAGGTCATTTCATGTAAGTATTTTGACCTGTTGGCAAAAATGACAAAAACCTTGGTATACAATTGATAATATGTAGTTTATCAAAATATTCATATACATCCAAATTGTGAGTTTTTAACTCACCAATATCACATATTACTCAAGGTATATGCAGTTATATTATAGCATCCAGATGGTAACCAGTAGTTTTAACTTGCGCCTGATACTAGAAAATTATGATGATTTGCTCATTCAAAACAAAGTGAAATTCTAATATTTAGATAAGCATGGTTCTAGTATTCTTTCATTAATTCAATAACTCGTTTCATCCAATTAAGATACTGAAGTTAAATAAATAAAAAAAAAATCGCTAATTTGGGTTCAAGCACCTTAATTTATAACCAAGCTTTAAAAGAACGGAAACAAGTTTCGAGGCGTTTTCCCTTCGCCTCACGAGGCGTAAGCCTGGAGGCGAAACGAGGTGTAAGGACGAGGCGGTATTAATTGTAGGATCGTGAAACGACCTAACGAGTCGATCAGAAGAGTGCTCAGACCGAATCAGAGGCGGAATTCATTGATTCGGTCTTCGTTCAGCTTGGATTCACTATTAAATGTCTTGTTTATTGATCTTTAACAGTTTACAGTACAGAGACACTTCGACAGCACCTCGGCGTCGGAAACTAGAACCTTACAACTGAACTCGTTTGAAGGGTATATATAGACTAGACCCTTCCGTTTGAAAATAACACAACATTTTCAAACGGAACCCTTTCAAACGGAACCCTTTCAAAATATTACAATTTCAAACGGAACCTATCTTCAAACGTGACACCTCAAACTGTCAACCTCAAACTATAATGAAATTGACTTTCAAACCGTATACTTCTAATTTGTCTTCATATGTCCATATTGCAATGATGATGTCACTATGTGATGTCATATAAGTGATGTCACATATGTGATGTCATGCTAGTTCAGATCCGCAACGAACCCAAGACTCGACATAAGACGAAGACGACAGATAAATGCACCAACAGACTCCCCCTCAGATGTTGACGAGTCTTAAGTGTCGAGTCTTCGCATCTTCAGTCTTTATCAGTCTCTTTTCTTTCTTGACATATACCAGGATCTTCTCTTTGGCTCTAACCTCGTCAGACTCCCCCTCTCATCATGATGGGATCGCTGTCTCGAATTAGCTATCACCTTGAGATCAATCCCTGGCTTTATCTCTGATCAGCTCATCTTCTGTACACATTTTCTCACCACAACATAAGTTTTTACTTAAATCAATAAGAAAAACTTACTGGAAATAGTTACATCAAGTTCAAATTAATGATCTCGATTAACTAATCAAACTTTTCTTTTTACAAAACAAATTTCTTCTTTTAAACGCACACTCCTAAACCTGTTCATCATGTTCAGCACTTGGAATTTTGAAAATCAGTTCATCAACATCAGTTGTCGAAAATCTTTTTGTATTTTTCAAAATTTATGCTAAATGTTGATGCAGATTTTGTGTCCGATGCTTGTCGAATAGATTAGTTTTATTTTACGCTGAATTTGTAATAGTTAGTGAAACAGTCTATCGAACGTGTATAGACCCGCTCGTTTGAAGTGGTCAAACGAGAGGGTTATTCGGTTGACCGTGTGGGTTTTGCTAGACAAATAGTTAGATTATGGTTGTATAATGTTTGGTGTCGAAGGATAAGGCATCGAAGGATTGTGTATATCCGTCGATGAGCTCGAAAGATATCCATCGATAGATGAAGATGGACCTCGAAGGATATGTCATCCTTCGAGGTATATGTGTATCTTTCGATAGCTGGATGATCGACAGATGATCTATCGATCAATCAGTTAGATCCTTCGACCATACAACCTGTGTTGGGTATAAATACCAACACTTTGTCATTTGCAAGACCAAGAGAGTTAGAGAAGGTTTGAGACCTCACCCAGGGAGAGATCACCACTTGATCTCTCCCGGAATGTATACTCCTTTGGTATTAGTTCGGTTATCATGTAATCGGGCCGATTTGTAATGTTATACTACCGGATTAATACAAAGAAGTTGTTTGTTTATATCTAATCTCTCCCGTCTTGAACCGATCTCACAAGAATCACGGTTTCGGTCACGAAACTCGGTCCTACAATTGGTATCAGAGCCATGGTGCCCGATTTAGTAAATCTAACCGTTTACTAAGTCACATGTGCTCTAGATCTGTGATTTTTGTGCTTTTTGTTCAAGATGTAAAAATGGTGAAAATCAAGAAAAACTCAGATCTGGACCCGAATATTCAGATCTGTGCTGAAACGAGTGTTGGGTTTTATGTTTTTCACCTATATAATCAAGTTATCATCATCAAAAATCTAAAATACAATGTTTTCGTCAAAGATCTGCGGTATGAACAGTAGATGTGTTCTTGATGTTCTTGGCAGCTTCATATTTCGAAAGATGTAAGGGTGCTCGAAAGATCAAACAGATTTCGAAGGATCCAACATATGTTTCGAAAGATGAACAACTTCGAAAGATGATCAGTTTCAATAATTTCGAAGGATCCAGAATCGAAGGATCAGATTTCGAAGGATCACCCTCATCCTTCGGTTATCTTTCGTAAGTTGATCCTTCGATAATGCCTTTCATCTTTCGAGGATAAGAAACATCATCGAAGGATGTTGCTGCTGCTGATTGTTCATCGAAGAGAGAAGGAGCTGCTGCTATTGTTAATCGAAGATGAAGAGTCAGGAATGTTGTTGTCGGCTGCAGATGTGTCGATGAGATTGACGAAGTGAACGGTTTTATTGTGTTGATGATGCAGTGGGTAGTTAGCGGCTGCACAAGTTATATATTTTAACTTTTGGGTTGTGGATATTGTGTATCGAAGAGAGACTTGGAATTAGGGAGGTTGTCTGCTCATTTTGGTTGTGTATTCAAGAAGGTATTCAGCTGAGAGTCTGTTTGTTCATCGAAGAAGAGCAGGATGTTTGATTTTTGTTTAGCTGAGGTTGATGATGGGTGTGCTGTACAACAAAAGTGTCGGCTGAAATTGTTATTTGACATCTAGGTTTTTGATTTGAGGATTGGGCCTGGTGTACGCATCATGGACTTCAGTTCATATTGGGCCTTCTCTAACAAATCAGAATATGGGTAACACATAGATGCCAAAAAGGATATAACAATGTTTTTAATTGGGCCATCACTTAATCAGCTGAATATACTTGGATTTTTTTTTTTGGGCCAACATATCTAAGTTTCTAGGATGAAACATGGATGACCCGCTTCTATTTGTGAGTTGCAAAGTGGGGTCGGGTTTTCGCGAAGTTGATTTGAACCGCGCTTCTAAATGTCAACGTCAAATTAGTACGGGTTCGGGAGCGCGTGCGGGATGATGCGGTATGTTATAAAAAAAAATAAAAAAAATGATGATACTTGATGGTTGAAAAATTGTGGGGTAGTCACGGTTACCGATGAAAATGTCAAAAATGGTGACGCGACTATTATGGGCCAAAAACCAAAAACGAGAACGGTATGTTCACTTCCGCACGTCGATTGTTTATGATTGTTATCGGTTATTCGAAAATGTTCGAAAGCATTTTGTTATTTGTCATATTCTCGCATTTGAAGACGAACGTATGAACCTTGAACGCCAACACCGGTCCTAACGAGTTCACAAAGTCTTTGGAGGGATACAAGTCGGATCCGATGGGGTACTAGGCGATATTGCTTTATCAACTAGAATATGCAACGAAGAAATCCTTTTTGTTTATTGTCATATTCTCGCATTTGGTAACGAATGAATGAACCTAGAATGTCAACACCGGTCCTAACGAGTTCACAAAGTCTTTGGAGGGATACAAGTCGGATCCTACGGGGTACTAGGGGACGTTCTTATTCAACTAGCATATGCAAAGAAGAAATTCGTTTTCGTGATTTTTCGAAAAACCAAGAACATTCAACGGAGATTGATGACAGTTCCGCTTAGTGGAGGGAACTGGTGAACATTTGACGATAGTTTCTTTGAAGTGGAGAGAATCTGTTAAGGTTTAGAAATCTTACCAAAGAAATAGGGGGAATAAAAATTTCGTATGTTGAATTTCTTCGGTAAATTTCTAAACGCAATCACAGGTGGTAGAGTTTGTGATTTTCTGGTGATACAAACGGTTCGGCGTGGAATGTTTTGCACATACACATATTTGAGGATTTTAATTAATTCTCCAGCCAGCGTGAAGGGTTTTGCACGGAAAAATACAGGTTTCTAAAGTCTACAGTAGTTACAAAAGCGCTGTTCACTGAAGACCTGGGGAATCTTAATGAAAGCTGATAGTTCAAGACTGAAGACCTGCAGGATTCGGTTTTGGGTTTGATGTTTCCTTGGGATTTTACAGGGATCTGGGGGTAACTCAATTCGTTGAGTTTGCAAACGATGTACTTGGTCAAGCTGACTTCCTGAGTACTGATGCTGAAGATCCGTAGTGCATTACGTGGTCAACTTCACAAAGGCGAGACAATGAGATCTGGATGTAGTTCAACTAAGCATGCTGGTTGAGCTTGCAAGGGATACACTTGGTCTAGCTGACTTTCCTGAGTGTTGATGCTGAAGATTAAAGTGCATTACTTGGTCGATTCCACAAAGACGGTTTACAGAAGACAGTTCACCAGAAATCTCTATCAATGTAGTATGCTTGTATGAAATAGAGTTCTTATGACAAGATCAAGACTTGATGCAGTTCTTAAAGATTGGAACCCTTATCAAATGCCGTTTGGAGTATTGGAAGATCAGCGGAAGATCGGTCAATTGAGGAAATTGCACAACACCCAACACGGATACGCGTACTTTAAGGGGGAAATATTTTACAAGGAGCGTCAAGATACTACTTACCTGGATCATCGGTCAAGGGGGAATTTGTTAACATAGAGAAGATGAATACTTGACTGAAGATCGATTGCAGTTGCATTTTCAGCATTCGACAGCAACGGACAAGGGGGAATTTGTTGATGCAGATTTTGTGTCCGATGCTTGTCGAATAGATTAGTTTTATTTTACGCTGAATTTGTAATAGTTAGTGAAACAGTCTATCGAACGTGTATAGACCCGCTCGTTTGAAGTGGTCAAACGAGAGGGTTATTCGGTTGACCGTGTGGGTTTTGCTAGACAAATAGTTAGATTATGGTTGTATAATGTTTGGTGTCGAAGGATAAGGCATCGAAGGATTGTGTATATCCGTCGATGAGCTCGAAAGATATCCATCGATAGATGAAGATGGACCTCGAAGGATATGTCATCCTTCGAGGTATATGTGTATCTTTCGATAGCTGGATGATCGACAGATGATCTATCGATCAATCAGTTAGATCCTTCGACCATACAACCTGTGTTGGGTATAAATACCAACACTTTGTCATTTGCAAGACCAAGAGAGTTAGAGAAGGTTTGAGACCTCACCCAGGGAGAGATCACCACTTGATCTCTCCCGGAATGTATACTCCTTTGGTATTAGTTCGGTTATCATGTAATCGGGCCGATTTGTAATGTTATACTACCGGATTAATACAAAGAAGTTGTTTGTTTATATCTAATCTCTCCCGTCTTGAACCGATCTCACAAGAATCACGGTTTCGGTCACGAAACTCGGTCCTACACTAAAACACACTGAAAATCTTTTTGGATTTTTTTAATAGAAAGAAATGCAGTAAAGAAATATTTACAGACAATATTTTTGTGAGCTTCGTGTAAGAGGATCATATCAGTTTATGTGACTAATCACTAACATCGTTAAGCTTTAAACATTTACAGGTCTAAACGATTCACGTTGATTGACGATATGTTGGTCCTCTTAAGCTCAATCTAAAAACTTTCGAAATGCTTACCGATACGTTAAGGTATATTAAGATAGCACTAAGTTCTTATGGACCCCACGATCTCAGCATATCCCCTCATCATGCAATACACTAACTCAAGTAATGCCTTTAAACTTTTATCAACTGTGATTTGTGCGGAAAAACAAAGCAGAATGTTTAAACATTAACAATCAGGTCGATACTTCCGTATACGCAGAGAAAGTCCAATGTTTAAACAAAATAAGAAAAATAAAACAAGTTGAAGTTGTTTAGGCTTTAACCACCAGGTCGATACTCCCGTATACGCAGAGGAGGTCCAAAGCTTAAACGAAACACCAAAGAAAATAAAGCATAACGTTTAGGCAACAACATCCAGGTCGATACTTACGTATACGCAGAGGATGTCCGATGCTTAAACAAAATAAAGAAATAAAACAAGTTTAAATCTTTGCAAAATAAAATGCACAATCACAGGGAATTTTCAGCAAAGTTGTGAAAGTTCACAAACTTAACCAGTTTTATGTCTTTCGACAATCAGCGATTACCGAGTAGGCACACAATCAAGAAGGACAAAACTAAGTACTATGCTTTCAATCATGTTTCCCACTAGAACTAGGCTTTTTCATTTTAGGTTTGTATCGTTATCGCAAATCTACTAGTCTAGCTGAGCCTACCGTCACATCTTTAGTGAGATCATTTATCACATTTAAACTTTACATATCTTTAGCATGCTGTGACAGTCCAACTGATCTACTATCATTTCCTCTTTTATGCAACAAAACTCATTTTTTCATTTTTTCAATATTTTTGGCATTTTCAAATTTTCAAATTTTTTTTTTAAATTTTTACTCCCCCTAAAATCAAAATATGTCTCAATTTTGATTTTCTGGGAAAATTTGAAACAAACTGTACAAGAAACATGACAACATGATGAGAATCACTTCAATTCTCCATTCACCTGGCATAAACAATCAGAACTCCCCCTCACAACAAACTATTTTCTCATTAAGATTTCAAAACACTTAAGTTTGTTTTAATCAAAATGATTTTTCCGGAAAATAAGTTTTGTTGGTTTTACCACTTGTAAAATTAGGAGTTTGGTTCATCATATTGTCCTTCAAACATACGAATCAGGATTACATCAAGTTCAAACTAATGACCTTGACGAATCACATTGTAATTCCAAAACATATAACCACATGTAGGAATAAAACCTCTACACAATACATTTTACTAATCAAGATGCCGATTCCTGCTTCGCACTTACCAACCTGGAAGCTCCGGCAAGTCAGGTTTTTCATTTGAACAGATTCACCCAAGCCTGACGGTCCTTGGGTGATTTTGAATTCTTGTTCAACAATGGTGGAAAATTTGCATCATCCATTGTTATACCAGAATTCTCTACTTTTACCTCAACACATGGCTCTTCTGGTTTTACCATACCAGAATCATTGCCTGAATGTGGTTTGTCTGACTTTGATGAGCCAGATTCATCGCCTGAAGGTGGCTTGTCTGACTTCGACATGTCGGATTCATCGCCGACCATTTTCTTCTTCTTCTTTCCCTCTTTCGTCCTCAGATTTGTATCTGATGAATGCGTTTTGCTTGATTTGTCAGTCTTTGGCGAGCAAGACGATTTATCAGAACTTTTATCTGTTTTACCAGTTCTATCCGAGGACAAAATCTTCTCGAGATACTCTCTGGCCTTCTTCCTCTTCTTTCTCAATCTGTCTTTTTGCCCTTGAGAAAGCTTCACTTTCATTTCCTGAACTTTAGGTTCTTGAACCTTCTGTTCTTTGGGCTTAACATTGACTGGTTTCTTCACCTGCTTCTGAGATTCAGCTCTCGATCTTCTCATTGATCTCATTGAGCAATCTCTAGCAATATGACCAATGATATTACAGTTAAAGCATCTTCTAGACTCAAATCTCCAACTCTGGCAGTTAACAGCAATGTGTCCTTGATAACCGCATCTGTAACACACTCTGTTATCGTACCAATCACCATTTTCAGTCCAAACATTTAGATTATAGCACTGTTTGGCTTGGTGATAATCCTTGCTCCTCTTGTTTGCTGGATTTGACTTTTGAGCACTGTGGTCCGACCTGCACCACTTATTACCAACAAATTTTGAATTTTGAATTTTTACTTTTTGTAATTTTTGATTGCGATTGGATGATTGATCTGATGAACTTTTATTTTCTTTTTGAACATTTTTCAAAATTTTCACATTTTGTTTTTGTTTCTGTTCCACTTTCTTCTTCAAAGGTTTTTGCTTAGAGCATTCTCCGTTTTCGGTTGTTTATGGAACAGTTTCTTGAAATTTTTCTTTTAACTTCAAAAATAAATTCTTTTTGTCAATTTTTTCTTTTTCAACATCAGATTTCTCATCACAATCTTCAACTTTGACTTTGTCAAAGTTTGTGAGATTGTCACTTATTGGAACAGAATTGATCGGCTTTGGACAGGGATAATCTGGTGTTGATGACAAAGTCTCAAAACCTTTCAATTTCTCTTCAAGCTCTTGGATTTTAATCCGAGCTTTTTCAGCTTCATTTTCAAATCGAATGATTTTCTGAAGATGAGAGTTTATTTCAATCTGTTTTTCAAGATTATTTTTAAAAATGACAGATTTCTCATCTTCTAAAATCTTCATTTGACTTTGAAAATCTTTTTCAAATTTTAATTTTTCATTTTCAAATTCTTTTTCCTTTTCTTTCAAAATCTCGTTTTTCAATGTCAAACTGTTCAAATCACTTAACAGTTTGTCATTTTCAGATTTCAACCTCTGAGAATTTTCCTGCAAATCAAAAATATGTTTCTTATCAGCTTTCATCTCATCTTTCAAAACTGAAATTTCTTCAGTCTGTTCCTCTTCCACTTGAACACCTTTACTCTTACTCTCTTTAAAATTGATTTTCCACCTTGACTTTTCTTCTTCTCAGCATTGATCACCATCTGTTCTTCAATCTTTTTAATGAGTGAACAAATTGTCAGTTGGGAAAATTCTCCAGAAATCTTCAAGTTTAAGATATAATTTTTCCATTCTGCTTGAGGTAAAGCACTGGCAAATTTTTCAACCCATTCTTCTGATTTCCTTTTAATACCCTTCTCAGACATTGAACGAACAAGATGGCTATACCTCTCAATGATGCTCTTTGTATTTTCTCCTGGACAACCTGAAAACGAATCAAATTCTTTCTTTAATACATTTATTATATCCAATGTTTCTTGAGACATATTAAAGAAATTAATATCCATGATTCGGAAACACGTTTTTCAAGACAATCACTTTAAACAAAATATCAAGTCCAAGCTATATCACCTTTCAAACAAAATACCAATTACTCAAAATTCTGATTGGACCAATACAATGTAGTGGGCTAAAACTCTATCTCCTCACAAGATACTTTGAATTATAATATTTCACAAAAAAAAATTCATACAAACCCTTTTTGCAACTAGTCGACAATTTGAAATGATTCATAACAATATATGTCAGACAACAACTTTAATATTTTCGATTCAACAAATGCAACTGACATATGTATTGGAACAACACAAACAACAATCCGACAATATTAATAGATCACATGGGCTGATCAATTAGTGGGCTGACACAAACAATAGTCCAACACTGATGAAACAAATTAAAATTGATTAGGCCACTAAATCCACTAAATCAGACTTCACACAATCCACTAAGTCACATGCGATAATGATACAATCCGACACAAATCACATGAATTCTGATTTTGATAAATCCAACACTTTTTCACATGCAAACCATCATAATACTTGACCGAGTTAGATGCAATTTACATGGTCATTTTTAATGCAATTCACACAATTCTAAAACCTTGCAAGCATTAAATGTAGTCTTATCTTCAATGAGTCATGTGATATATCTGATCACCTCATGTTGACTGACACACAATTTATGATTTCAAGATAATGAAATACAGTTGACAATTTTCAAAGAACAAAAACTATTATGATTGGGCCGCGTGGACTGTAGTGGGCTGTGGATCACTTCAATTCTTTTCAAACAAGGTAGCCGACAACAACACCTTTCAAAGCTCTATTGATTGGGTCGCAACTAGTAGTGGGCTGACACCATTTGAATCAACAACAATAAATGCCACAAGACTATGATTGGGCCTTGCAATAAGTTGACACTGAACACAATCACATGGGCCGGTGAAAATATCACATGGACTATACACTTGACTCAATTAATTTGAACTTATCAATATATGCAATCTGACAAAAACAGTCTTCACATGAATTGTCAACTTTAAATCCCACACACTATTCTTGAACCAAGCATTCACATGACAAACTTAAAACTTTGTTTAAAGTTTATCACAACCCGACACTTTCCAATCGGTTCACACAACTCGATAAACTTTCACATGAATTACTGAACCATTTTCAAACAGTGTGATATGTTTCAAACTATCATGTTGTCAACTTTCAAACGGTGATCATGTTTCAAACGATAAGTTCAAACGTAACACAAATTTCAAACGTTCAGGCAGTTTTCAAACGATATGTTCAAACGACAAACTTTTCAAATGACAGAATCCATTTTCAAACGATAGTTTCAAACGATTGATCAGTTTTAAACGATAGATTCAAACGAGTGATACTTTCAAACGATAGATTCAAACGATGTGACCCAAACTTCAAACGGTCATCAGTTTTCAGTCAATTTTCACCATTTTTTCTTCGAATTTTAAGCTGAAATTTTCAAGGCTTTGTCTATGTTCAGTAACACACAATCTATGAGTTTTTGATCCAATTTTGTCCGGTAAAACACCCTGAACTGATGAAAGAAGATGTAGAAATCAGAATTATGAGTGAAAAATGAGCTAAACGGTAAGAACTCTTCCTCCTGAGCTCTGATACCACTTGTAGGATCGTGAAACGACCTAACGAGTCGATCAGAAGAGTGCTCAGACCGAATCAGAGGCGGAATTCATTGATTCGGTCTTCGTTCAGCTTGGATTCACTATTAAATGTCTTGTTTATTGATCTTTAACAGTTTACAGTACAGAGACACTTCGACAGCACCTCGGCGTCGGAAACTAGAACCTTACAACTGAACTCGTTTGAAGGGTATATATAGACTAGACCCTTCCCTTTGAAAATAACACAACATTTTCAAACGGAACCCTTTCAAACGGAACCCTTTCAAAATATTACAATTTCAAACGGAACCTATCTTCAAACGTGACACCTCAAACGGTCAACCTCAAACTATAATGAAATTGACTTTCAAACCGTATACTTCTAATTTGTCTTCATATGTCCATATTGCAATGATGATGTCACTATGTGATGTCATATAAGTGATGTCACATATGTGATGTCATGCTAGTTCAGATCCGCAACGAACCCAAGACTCGACATAAGACGAAGACGACAGATGAATGCACCAACATTAATAAATAAATATAAAAAATATATATTATAAAAATAATTATACTAATTAATTTCATCATTAGATTCATCAAAATCATCAAAAACACACATAAACAAGACATGAAATGCTTGAAATTGACACAAAAAGTCAAAAACAACCATCAAAAACCCCTGAGGCGCAACTTTCTTAGCGCCTCAGCCCCTCTGAGGCGCATTAACACTAAAAACCCCTTGAGGCGCGCCTCAGACTCGTTTTTTGGCCGTTTCGCCTCGAGGCGCCCCTTGAGGCGCACGCCTCAAGCGTTTTTTAAAACCATGTTTATAAGACATGCAGCAAACTTTTATTAAATCTTTGGTTTTACAATGTGGAATATAAATTTTCCACACCAAATCAACTCATACAGATTCTTACTTTTCAGGTTTCATTAACACCATTCAATCATTACGAACTTAATGAAGAGAAAGTCAATTTTAGGAGCATTATTACTTACAGTGACTAGTGGATAAAGAATTTCAAAGGAGATAACCCAAATGATAAGGAGTTCTCTTTAATTTCTCCAAAATGAGAATAGTCTCTTCCACCCCTCCTTTCTGTCGAACCCAATTGCATACAAACAGAACAAATAATTTATTATCCATCAATATATCAGTATGCATATTATTTGGTTCAATTTGTTTCACCAATGTGCATAATATTAAAAGGCATCATAATTTCGATTTCATTCAACTCAAAGCAAAGCAAATTAATTTCTGAAATATATAATAAAAGGGAAAAAATACAAGCAAATTGAGAATCAGGTCAATCCTTTTTAGAAAATCATTCGTAAACTAGAAGTTGGTTAGTCGTCTACCCCCTCCCCCCAACCTTGTTTGGCACCGAAGCGGAGATAGTGGATGAAGAACAGCATTACAAGATTTCATGGGTTAATTATCAAAACCCCTTTATGTATTTTTTTTTTTTTTTACTTCCTGTTTTCTAGAATATTATTCCAAATTAGCAAATTACAAACAAGTGGCAGGTAAACGGGCAACAAGCTGCGCCGCAACCCCCTTTTGAATTGCAAAACCAATCCTACTAAAGACGAAACGACCCTTAAAGGTTGAGAAATTACTATTCACAACCTGTTGGACCCTGTTTAGAAATT